>NJRP01000029.1:1041790-1115033 GCA_003063835.1 Aphaenogaster floridana
AATGCAAAAGCCATGGTGCATGCGCTATGGTATCTGGATTTTGCCTATGGCTTCTGAATTTCCAATCTACATAAAAATACATAATGCGCTATGGCTTCTGCATTCAGCCCATGGCTCCTGCAATTTTATGTGCTTCCACCTTTAGGGTTGGTTTATAATAGTCGTAACCGTAAAAATTGGCCATTCGTATTGGCCAATTCTTGTATAAATCGACTACGATTGGCCAATTTTTACGGTTACGGCTATTATAAACCAACCCTAAACCTTCAACCTCCGCTGCGTTCGCGGCGAACAAAATGGCGGCGCGCTGCCATCGCTGCCACGTCCGGAGCGCGGATTCGCGCGGGGCCCCCCGTCCCACCGTGCACGGCACTGGCCCACTCGATACGTCACTTCCAGGCGTGGTGGAGCGCGTCTCGTGCACGCATGAAAGGCCCGCGGCGCGCTCGCGTGTGTGTCTGCGCGCGCGCGCGTGCGTGCGTGCGTGAGCGTGGTGGTGAGCAGCAGGCTGAAAATGGCCGTGTACGCGCATAGCTCCGCCGTCGAGATTACCGATCCCCGCGAGAGATAGCTCCCGTGCGGCTCGCGACGGAACGCACTCGGTCGCACGCGCCTGTGTAAATAGTGCGTCGCTTCCGTCTGTCGGTCTCGCATCTCCCATGAACGGATCCCGCGAAACGAGACGCGCAGCGTCGACCAGCTAGCGGCTACGTTCCGGCGGATTTCGCAGAGCGCGCGGGAGGAGGGAGGCGGTCGTCGTGTTCAGGATTCTGCAACCTAGACCGACCTGTCACCGATCGCAGGTAAGCAACGCGCGGTAATATGAGCGCGAACGCCTGAATTCCTCGTAGACGACGGACGGACGGACGGACGTGGGGGTCGTGGGACAGCCGCTCGTCCACCCTGAAGCTGCACGCGGACACGCGCATCGCCGTCGCCGTCTCGGCAAAGTCTCTCGCCTGAAGTGAGCGCGACACGGCGCTTCTCTCTTTCTCTGCTTGTCCATCGGGATGTAGAATAGGTGCTCCTTCTAGATGCACCTTCCTGCACTTTCTACATGCGGAATGAAGTCATCTGCGGTCGTATCTCGGCCGTGCGGAGGGCGAGGGGGAGGATTGTCGCAGGTAGGCGATGCGGAGAAAGAGAGAGGAAGGCGCAGCCGCGGAATAGTCCCGTCTAGCCTCCACGAGACGGACACGCGCGACGTTTCCTGCGCGATCTCCTGCCCATCCCGAACGTCATCGTCGCCGATGACGACGACGGCTGTGACTGTCTCTCGTCTCTCGCGCGTCAACGGCCGTGCGTAGCCCGATTTCCCGTGTGCGGCGTGTCGGGGCGTGTTCGCGCGACAGGAGCTAACCGCTTTCGCGAGCGGACGCGTGTGGACACGAAGTGGAGCCGAGCGAGGCGAGATTTCCGAAAATCGGCCGAACGGCACTCTCGGCATGGCGGCCGTATCGGCGACGGTACGGACGTGACCTAAGGTCACTTGTCAAAATTGTGTCAAGCCGCGTGACCGAGCGTCAACACCTGTCGACGACTCGTGCTCTCTCTTTCTCTCCTTTCTTCTGGCCATCGCTCGCCTTCGTTCTTATCGCCCGTCACGCTTCCGCGATAAAGTCGCGTCGCCGCGGGCTGTACACGCGGCCGAGAGCAGTTATCGATCACGAGGCGACGGCGACGAGGAGCGCGGCGGACGGATCGTTTCGCTAAAAGGCGCTAAAAGGGATTACATCGCGTAGCGGGGAGTGCGGGGACGCGTTTCGCAGTCGCGCGGCTGCACCGCGGTTGCAACGGTAATTCCGATTAACGCCTAATCGAATTTGCGCGTCTCTCCGCGAGCCCACCGGACGTTTTGCAAGTCCCGCTGCCCACGCGAGATGCTTCCGCGAGTAGGGCATTGCATCGCGTCGCAATCGCCTTTGCGCCTTCGCCGCTGGCCGCTTCTTCCTTCCCCTTGAAAGGAAACGCCGAACCGTGGAAGCGCCAAGTGTGTTGGCGTCCCGCTTTTGCATGCGGAAAATCCGGTCTTTAAAAATGTCCTCCGTCTGAAAGTTGAAGGGCGAGCATAGAAGAGGACAACACGATGGATTGTCTTTCCAGGGGAAAAAAAAACGCGGATTTGGTGGCCGAGAATTCGAATTTTCATAGCGCGTTATTGTTAATCATTAGAGAAGCGTTAACTACGCATTCCTTGATAATACCCACTGACTAGCAATTTCTGTAGATAGCAATTTTTCCTTTTTAAGCTTATCAATGATATCTGAGTTCTCTAACACCTCTTATCTCACCTTCGTAATTCATTTGTCCGTCCGTGTAATACGTCTCTCGCTGGATTCTTTTTAACGAGCCTGGCACACGTACGCATTAGGACTTTATACGTGCGGTACTTGATTTCTGGTTTCAAGCCAACTTAAAGATGGATATCTTGTTTAATGGAACGTTCCACTGGCTCTGCCCTAGTTTTCTCTGCAATGAAATTTCTACATTATTCACTACATTATTGAAATACATTAGAAACAAGTATATGTTATTATGTGCATCATACCAAAACTAAAAAGAAAAAAGATATTCTCTCTTCGACTCCAGTATCTTTAACAAATCAAACTGTTAGCAAGACTATTCGATAA
The DNA here is from genome assembly GCA_003063835.1 of Aphaenogaster floridana. NCBI lineage: Eukaryota > Metazoa > Arthropoda > Insecta > Hymenoptera > Formicidae > Aphaenogaster > Aphaenogaster floridana. The sequence continues at coordinate 1,044,421 of NJRP01000029.1, forward strand.
AATTGCAAATTGAAGGATGATTGGTAATTTAATAAATTGTGTTTTTTTTTTGTTCCAGAACTTGATTCGATATTTCCTGCGCATCTAATTATTGGAGATTGTCAGCAATGGGTCGCCCTCTTCTTACCTGTGCCCACAGTTTGAGCACAATAACAATCGATTAAGAAGTGCGCCTTAGAGTTTACAAAGATGCGGGAGTGGTGTGGCACGGTCCCTTGGTATCCAGCAGGGATCTAAAGAAAATAACATCCTATGCTTGAAGAACTTGTCTTCATATAGTAGATATTAAAATAATGCGGACTATGTAAAGTGACATTGTTTTAAACGTACCACATATTGCAGTGCTGAGGAATGGTTACTAAGCTCTTTTGAGCGCTAACTATAAAGTTATATTTTACTACAAATTTAATAGCCAGTTAATAGTTACATTTTGTACAGTGAAGAGTGTTGTTAAGGGTTTTCTGTGTGTTCAAATTGCAATAATAGTCCGATTTGAGTATATGCAAATATATCAGGATATAGCTACCAAAATGTCGTTCTTATCGAATTTGAGAAAGGCCTTCCACTTTGGTGGTAACGATGCGAAGAAGAAGAAGTTGTACAATAACATTAAGATGGACTGCAATCCGGAAGAGTTTTGGGAAATGGTGGGTGAACTGGGAGATGGTGCGTTTGGTAAAGTTTATAAGGTAATGTTGCATTTTACAAAATCCTAGTCTAATTAAGTCTACTTGTTCTATCAATATTGTTCTTAAACAATTGTGTTACTTCAGGCACAACACAAGCAGTCCAATCGGCTTGCTGCTGCAAAAATGTGTGCATTGGAGGGAGAGGACGATCTTAGCGATTTTATGATCGAGATAGATATTTTGTCAGAGTGCAAGCATCCCAATATCGTTGAATTACACGAAGCTTATTTCATTGAGGGAAAATTATGGGTATGTTTTATACCTGGTCTTGAAAACATACTTTTATCATAATTATTTATAGTGAGGGCTTTCCCTTGATAAATGAAATAATTATTTTTCTCGTGAAATTAATCACTTTAAAAAAAGACAAAAGAAAAAGCGAAACATTTTTGTAGATGTTAATTGAATATTGTGACGGCGGTGCTGTGGATTCCATAATGGTCGAGTTGGAAAAGGCACTAACAGAAATGCAAATAGCATACATCTGCCAGCACATGACTAAAGGTCTTACCTTCCTACACAAATCCAAAATCGTACACAGGGATTTGAAGGCAGGAAATGTCTTACTGACTATGGCAGGGGGTGTTAAAATAGGTAAATACCTAAAATAAGCTTCAGTGATTTCCTTGCTATTATTTAAATGCGATATATCCAAGAGATTTTATCTTTAATTATAGCTGATTTTGGCGTATCCGCAAAGAACAAGCATACTCTGCAAAAGCACGATACATTTATTGGCACTCCTTACTGGATGGCACCCGAGGTTGTCTTGTGTGAAACATTTAGAGATAATCCGTACGATTTTAAAGTAGGTACTCGTAAATATAAATGTAGTTTCGGTCACTCTGACTTCAAGGTGTTACATGTAAACTCGATTGTTTAGGTGGATATTTGGTCTCTTGGTATAACTCTTATAGAGTTTGCACAAATGGAACCACCGAACCACGAAATGTCACCGATGCGAGTGCTACTTAAAATACAGAAAGGCGATCCGCCGAAACTGGATCAGCCCGGGAAATGGAGTAAGGAATTTAATGATTTTATTGCTAAAGCACTTATAAAGGACCCGACCTCACGACCCACATCTGATGATTTGTTAAAACATCCGTTTATAAGCCGAAATTTAGATCCAAAGCCTGTCAGGGATTTATTACTTGAATATAAGGCAGATGTTGTCGAAGAAGAGCTGGTAGATGAGGAAGCGGAGGTAGGTTCTATTTTTTACCCTATATTCCATCTTACATTCTTTATGTACATGTTAATTATGCAGATCATATGCAATATAGAAATAATACGATTAATTGTAAATTCATAAAATTGAACACATAATTAACATATATATCTTTGAATCTATATATTTAAAAAACATGCAAACATATTCTATGCATGAAACTCTAATTAAAAATTTAATACATGCTTTATATAAGGAATAAACATTTTCTAACATAGCGTTTCTCTTGCATTAGTTATACTGTAGTTTATACTGTAGTTGCATTAATGATAGTCTGATATCGACATTTTAATTTCTACTTAAAAAAATTTGCTCTAGCGCAAGAGTTTATATTTTAATGCAATAGCGTAGTAGATATATTCATTCCATAATTCAAACAATTATGCATAGAGCTTCTGATAATGCAGAATTAACATGTATTACACATTGTTACATGCTTCCGTTATTGTAGAAGGCCAAAAAAACGAAAAAACACAGAGAACAATATCAACGAATTGGTAAGCTGCTTCTATGAGAAGCACATACATGTCTTACCCTTGTCTACTTAAAACGAAGGATCGTAAATTATTAGAAAATTGTTGATTAGATGTTGTATCAATTAGAACCTGACTATTAGTCCTGATAAATATCCATGAAAAATTAAGAACACATTAGTTTGATTTTTATATAAATTGTCAAATCTTAAATAAGTTGTGACTGTTCGCATTTATATGTGACTACGCATGACGTGTTATCATCTCATTTAAATATTACAATAGTGCATGCGTTTAAAATTAAATCTATGTCAAATTCTCTTCTCAAATCTCTATTGCAAATTTTTCTCTTTAATCATAAGGAATGAATTATTGAAAATGTAGGATTAATAGTAGAATATTCTATGTACAAAAATATGTTGTGATCATGATAAACGTGTTGTGATAATTTTATTACTTTGGCTGTGCATGCGGTTCTCCTGGCCCTCGCCAGCCTCATTTTCCCCATACGCGTCAGGTTAGTAGTTTGCGCCGCTGCATTCCGTGCGTCACAGGATCAATTAATCCTGAGCTACATAATATATAAATTTAAAAAAGCTATACATGCTACTATATAGAGAAAAATGTTATATAAAGTAGTATATACTATATAGTATAAGTTGTCTTTTCGGAAACGAAATTTCCCTTTGTTTCAAAGTTTACTGGAACTTTTTATGAGATGAATAGAATACTATTGTTGAACATAACACTCATCTAGATATTTTTATGCAATGATAAGAAAAATTATGAAAGATTTATGAAAAGATTTATGAAAAAGAAAAGTATATAAAGTTGTTCTTTTTAGAGTTCGGATATCTTGTTTTTCTCTTTCCATCTTTCTACGTATAAAAGACTTCAGCTTTAAAATCCCAAAACAAATTTTGTTGCTATCCCTATAGTTTCCAAGAAAACAATTTGTAAAATTTACGTGAACCACCACATAATTATATTATGTATAGCATGAGATAACATTTTCTCTGTTTTATTCTTTCATAATTTTATATTCTTTTTATCGAAACGATAAGCCGCAAACTTATGATTGTAATCTGCAAACTTTGGCATTGATTAACATTTCTATCTCTGTGTATCTAGTTACACATTACTTAATATCATGTCATTTGTAATCATTTGTAATGGAAATCAAACAATTTACAATCGAAAGAGATTTTATCTATACTTTTTATATTTGCATTTAAGTAATATAGTTACGTTAATATTTCAGGAGCAACGCACGTCTCAGCTTCCTCTGGAGCTGGATCAAATCACAGATGACTCCACTCCTACGCGTCTTGATGCTGATGTTAAGAGTGAGTATTGCAAAACTACATATTTAATATATGTAACATTATAAAATGTATTAATACTTTTTTTGTTTTCCAGTCCCCGAAAAAGAAAACCTAGTAGCATTGCCTGTGTCTGTGAAGAAAGAGGAGAGTCACAAGCGCGAGATCAATCGGGATGGTGAGAAAGAGGACAAAAACAAGAGATTACGTAAGGCTGAGTCCAAAGAAAATATACAACCTCCTGCCGAGAAGAAGCAGGTACTTGATGTAATTAATTAGCTCATTAATTAATAGTTCATCGATCGCACAGAGAATGAATATTAATAACGTGTATGTAATTATTTGCGCAGGCACCTAAGCCACCAAGCGAAACAAGTGAGCGCAGATTATCTCGAGATAAAGGCCCGGCGCCCCCTCCACCACCCATGCGTCAAGATAGCGAGGAAAAGAAGAAGAAAGACGAAGAAAAAGAGAACATTCCGAAAACCGTCGAAAAAGTCACAAACCTAGCAGATAAACAGAAATCTACGGAAGACAAACCACAAATTAATAAGTTGTTGCAAAATGAAAAGATGGTGGATCAACAGGTGACAAATGTTAAGGAGCAAAAGAATATAGAAACCGAAGATCAGAAATCAATTGGACAAAATGAATTGGACAATTCCGAGAAGATAAAGAAAGTAGAAAGTGAGGGTAATGGTAAATTATTCGATAATATAAAAAGATTTGAAAGTCAGCAGAAGTTAATAAACAATAAATCGAGTTCCTCGAAGAAACAATTAGGAATAAATGAAAAACGCAAATCGGCACCCGTGAAACCAGAGATGATCGAGGACTTGTCGAAGATAATATATAAGCAATCATCTTTTGAAGATAAGAACAGGTGAGTATTTTCTATTTATTTTTTTATTGTTAGAGTTTATGAATTCATAGATTGAGCTTGAAACATTGCTATAAAAGAAAATTATTTATTGCGAAACAATATTTCCATTTAGAATGAAAAATAAGCTGTCATCCGTTGATGATGTAACGAATTACGAATTGCAATCTCGGGAGAAGGAGGATTACAAGAGTTTGGAGGAAAAGCGGAAATCTGTTGGGGAGAAATTGAACGCTGTATTTGAGAAGCGATTATCAATGGATCCTAAGAAAAGAATAAGCGACGATTCTATGGAAACATTGAAGCACACATCCGTCGCGTCGACGCTTTTATCGGAGAAGAATAACGTTAAAGCTAATTCTACGGAAGATATTAAGACGCAGTTTGGCGTAACAAAGACTGAAAGTTCCGCGAAGAGTCGTAGCGTGGGATCGTCCAGAAATGATTCTCTGGAAAGCTTCTCGGAATTACATGCTAAAACAGGTAGCAGTAAGACGGACTACGATCAGGAGGACGCGGCAAACGATGACAAGGGCTTAGAGAAACAGGATCCAGGAATTAATGTGTCGGTGATTACATCGACGCCGATCAGAAGCAGAAACGGTTCGAGAAGAAGCAGCGGAGACAACATAGTCGTTATTACTGGTAAAATTGAGATAGTATATTATTTTTTTTGCTTTTCTTTTTACTTATGTTACATGTTATTGCATACTATTACATGCTACGTTGCAGGAAAAGCTCAACCCGAGCAAGAAGTACGCTTAAATACATCGACCGTCCATATTACTGCCGATTCGCCGGATATGTCAAACAGTCTAGCGAGTAACATAAGCCAAGTAACCGTCGTGACGATGCATCCACCCGTATTGGTGGACGCACCCTCGACGACGGCGGCCGCGACAACGACGCCTCTTCCGCGTCGTACCTCACCGACGTCGGAAGTTGTTATTGTCGCCAATGAGATGAACAAGACTCAGGTGAACGATAATTCTATCGATGACGACGCGTTTCCTAGTCTGGATAGTCTGGAATACACGCCGCAGGAACAGCCTATCGTACTTACTGATGTGTCCAAGAGAATTGGCAAGAAATTGGACGAGTCGGAGGTGGTTATAGTGAGCCCCATCGTGGACGAATTACAGGATACCAGTCACGTCTCGGTAGTTACCGTTGGCGAGGATAAAGAACAAGTAAAAGACTCGTCGATATCCAAGAAGCACAATGTTATTCGTACCGGCTCATCTCACAGCGATCTGAGTTCAAACGAAAGATTGAGCTTAAGAAGCGACAGCGGAGATGAGAGCGGCAAAGTGATAGTTGCCGGCACGACCATCGAGTCTCCGGATATGGACGACTACGAGAGAAATGCGAAGAAACTAAACGGATTGATCAAGAATGAAATGCCGCATCACGCCGATGATAGGATCGTGAAGACGGTCAAACCGAAAGAAGTCAACGTTAAGAGCTTAAGTAAGGACAAACGAGTTTCTCCGGACAGCTTTGAGGGTTCCAGATCCCAAAGCGATTCTAGTTCTATAAGATCGCATACGCCGAGTAAGAGCATCGATCGTTCCGACGCCGAGTCTATTTCGACGACGATCAGTCAGGAGAGTAGGGAATCGAACAAGGAAAACCGTTTAAATCAACCTCAACATACAGAAGTTGACGAGGAGGTCATCCTACGTCGAAAATCTGATTACAATCGCGAAATATCCCGGCCAACCAGGACGAAGGAAGACATACAGATGATGAATCTGAAGAAAAAGACGAGAAAGCGCACGAGGAAGTTTGAAATCGATGGCGTCATGATGACAACAACGACCTCGAAGGTGATATACGGCGATGACGAGAACGGCAAGGTATACGACGATCAGATATTCAGGAAGCAAGAGCTGCGGGAATTGAAGATGCTGCAGAAAATGGAGCAGAAACAATACCAGGATCTATCTCAGAAGGCTCAATTCAACAAAGACCAGCAAGAGAAGCGCTTCGAGCAAGAACGTCAAATCTTGGAACGGACCGCCGAGACGGATTTAGAAGCGCTCGCCCGACATCAGAGACAGCAAATTGAACGCGCTGAGGCGCAGCAGGAAGTCGATTTGCGATTGTCGTCCAAGAAGATCCGAAGCGAGCAAGAGAGGGAACTCAAACAATTCCGAGAAGGTCTGAAACAAGAATTAAGATTGCTCAAACAAGAAACAGACTTGATGCCAAAGGACAAACGGAAGAGCGCGTTTAAGATACGGAAGGAGAAGCTTGAGACGGAGCATGAGGAGCGGGAGAAGCTCTTTTTGGAGAAGCTCAACGAAAGCCACGAAATGTCGCTGAGACGATTATCGGACAGTCATCGTGAAAAGATCGCGTTGATGGAACGGCAGTTCTTACAACAGAAGCAGCAGTTGATGCGCGGCAGAGAGGCTCTTATCTGGGAACAAGAGGAACGGCATATACATGAGCGGCAGCAGTTGCTGAAGAAGCAGCTCAAGGATATCTTCTTCCTGCAGAGACATCAGATGCTTATACGGCACGAGAAGGAGCTGGAACAGATGAAGAGAATGAATCAGAGAAAGGAGGAAGAGTTGATCAAGCGACAAACGGTGGAACGTAGAAACCTGCCTAAGAGAATTCGCAACGAGATGAAGGCGCGCGAGATGATGTTCCGAGAATCGATGAGGATCTCGATGTCGTCCGTGCTCGCGCCGGATCCCGACGCCGAGCGGGAGAAGCTGAAAAAGTTTCAAGAAAATGAGAAGAAGAGATACAGGGCGGAACAGCAGAGATTCGAACTAAAGCATTCCAGACAGCTCGAGGAGGTGAGAGCTCAGAGCGACGCCACGATCAAGGAATTGGAACAGTTGCAGAACGAGAAGCGAAAGATGTTGATGGAGCACGAGACGCTGAAGTTGAAGGAACAGGAAGAGGCGTATGGGAGAGAAATTCGTGAGTGGAAGGCGCAACTTAAGCCACGAAAGCAGGTAACATAAAGCTTGGATAATATTATCTTAAAGTTATCTTATCTTTTTATCGATGTGTTTCTTGGGTGCAAAAATCTTTGATCTTTGCGGCCTACTAGTACGTATAAGTGCCTTTTAATTCTCTATTGGTTTAGCGATGTGCTTTTCACTTTCAAAATTACGTTTTTATTTTACGCATTCTGTAACAGTGTGAGAATTTAGTTCAACTCAAAGGTCTGCGCAGACCGACGCAGAGAAATTTGTGAGCGGAAAGCGTAATATGGGGCTAGGACATATACGTAAACTCGATCATTCGATTTTTACAATCGAAATGTCCGCTTTTGCATTCAGCTTGCGTCGCTTTGCGCGGAGCTTAACTTGCATGACTAATCATTAATGAAACGAAATCGCTGTAAATCAAGATGAAATTGGCGGAATTTAAGAGCACAGCGGAAAGGAAGTACGACACGAATTCGCAGTTAAAGTAACTTAAACGCGCGCAGTATTGAACTAGATCTTGACATAAATCTGAAATAAGTCTTGATGTACCTGTTATAGAAGATAGAAGCTGATCTGGCGGCTGAAATGGAAGCATTGGAAAAGCTCTACCAAGACTATTTGCCTTCTTCTGGTCTTAGTGGTCTCTCTTTTCCCCCTTTTGACTATTCTAAAACCGTGATTTCCGACACTTGGAAGAGATCTCCACGCTTATCACGCTTACCACGCTTACCACGCTCCACTCCCACTTCCCCGTCTTTTACCATACCCAGGGTGTCGCTGAAGATTAGTGGTTCGGATTCGGGTACCTTCGTGTCGAACGGCACGCTCTCACGAAGTTACTCCAAGCCAGACCTAGTGCCGTTCTCCCGTAGATAGTACCTATCTAAATCATTTTCAATTTTTGTTTTAAGTTTCGTTTATTATTTTATTTTATTTGGAGAAGTTTTACATGTACACGTACGCGCAATATACATCTACGCGGTAATTCTTCTCCATGTCTTCTCGCGATAGCAAAGGAACATTATTCCAACCTGTATAAATTTTGAAACACGTCAAAATACATTGCAATCTTTTTCGTTACTGTTTTCTTGCGAACTTTCATAAGACTTCTCTGCTTAATACTTTCCTGATTATAAATAACTATTAATAATCTTCTCTGCTTCATTCATTGGCGCTTTAGTGCTAACGCAATAACTTTGGGCTTTAATATTTATATAGAGTGTTGTACATACATACACAATTATATATATGTGTGTGTAAATTTATATATTTTTATGCAATTATTCATGGGGTTGCTAACATAATTTAGAAAGATAGATAAATAATTATGTTTTTCGTATAAAATTTGTAAGACACTTGTGGCGGAAAATTGTATTGTAGAGTACGGCAGATTAATTTATTTTTTATGAATCATTATTTCAAGACTAGGAAAGTATGCATGAATCAAATAACATCTTCATAATTTAAGTTCTGTTGTATAAGATATACATAACATATATGTATGTGTCTCCTGTTTACTCTCTCTTCCTCAATTACATTATTTTGTATCCATTTGTAGTTGATAAAAAACAAAATCGATTGATAAAGGAAAGTGCGAAAAAGCTCAATTAATTTGTGTAAAGCTCTGTTAATTAATTTTCTAATACATAAATACAAAATTGAATTAAGATTAATAAGGAAGAACATCTTTTGAAGTAACATAGCTAAAAAATTGATATAATTTGTGGTATGTACATTCTTTAGATTGTGTGTATTTAAAGGAAAGAATTTTTCATCGCTGTAATTGTCTCGTCCATGTATTTCGATGTAATCGTATCATAAATTATGTTGCTTTATTATGAGAGCTTAATCGGTTAAATATGGAAATAACAGGGTAAGTGTGGTTACCATGGGCTATGTGTTAGAGTTAACGGAATAACTTATAAAACGCGGTTTCCTTAAAGGGTCCCGTAACTATGGTTGTTTAATAGCATATACACTCAGTTTGTATTACAGTCCTTACTTAAATGTAAACCCCATACAAAAAAGATCCTAATAGAGCTAGAAAGAGATTCCACAAGTTGGATTTCAAAGCCGTATACAAAATAGCCACAAGGTTAGTCCACAGTATTGTTGTAAAATATCGTTGGTCCACATTTCAGACATTCTGTAAATATAAAACGTTTATCTTTGTACGCATTCCTTTTTTCCAGAGTTAAACGCTATTATATTGCTGAAGTAACACGAGATTATAATCTACATTCTACTAATCTCTCTCTGTGTGTGTGTAAAAAAATAAATTTCCTAACGTCCCTTTCTCGCATTACAGAAACTTGAGGAACAATTCGCGTTACAATTGGAGGAGCAGGAGGCGATTTACGGGCCTAGTGCGATACCATTATGCTTGCCGGCCGATCTTCCCGACTTGACACATCATACGACTGAGTCTACACGTAGCTCGTTGTCTTCCGTAAGCGAGGGCTGAAGCGACGTTCAAGGATGCGAAAGAACTTGTATTATTCGCGTAACTTCATGTCTGAACGTCTTTAACTGAAATGCATGGGACGATCGGTGTGTCTTCGTAATACCAATCGTCACCGCTATTTGTACGTGTATATAACGCGATAACTCGTTTTGGAACTGAATATTAAATAATTTTTATCTAGGTGCGGCTGTTGTTTGTATGTATGAATAATTGAGTCACCGAGAACAACGGCGGTAACGTGTTTCGAAATTTTTACACGTCGCATTTATAATTTTTGGCTAACGTTGGAATTAATGTGTCACGGCGTTCTTGAATAGAATACTATTCAATTGAAAAATTATCAAAATCAAGATCGTTGATCTTTGGCGACGAAATATAGAGCTTCCGAATCTGAGGAGGAATATTTCGCGAATTATTATTGCGAGAACCAATTCACGATTCGACACTAGAAAGTATATTGTCTAAAATATATCTGTACAGATTGTTATGTAATTTATATGCTGCGATAACGATACATTGGTAAACTGAAATTAATCCGCCCATGCCTGATCTTGGAATCTTGTTGCAACGCGAAAGACACGCATTGAGATATTCCTCTGATCATGAAAAGTAAAAAATAGAAATGAGCCTTTCGTACGCATTATATATATCATATAAAAGTTAACTCCGTTAACGCGTCGGTGCAATTAGTAATAACTTCGAGGGAGAATAACTGTTGTGTATGTATGTTTATAGAGAGAATATGTAATAATTTTATGGCTATATACAATTTCATAAGCACGGAATGTATATTTTCTATATTTTAAAGAACTATACCATATACCAATCAATTCAATTCACGATCGAGTACTGTTCAGGGAGGGGCGTATAGGAAATTTGTAATGTTTGTTACATGTAATTATACGATGGCGGTAGCGGTAGATGATGCAAATCACCAGACTTGTTTTAAACAATCACAATTTCCGAGGTATTATTTACATAGAATTGCTGGATGTACATGGTAAAAGTTTATGTAATAATGTTAAGCTGTAGTCACCATGTTCGATTGTAGTTACGTTATTTATAACAAAAGGGTTTATAGTAGCAACGCGAGTATTCTACTTCAGACGAATATTTTAGTAAATACCCGGTAAACTCGGATTACTTTGTTCCTTGAATTGTTTCTGATTTTTTCTCCGATATGGAAATGATATACATCATACGCTTGAAATTACAAATTATTTAAAATATTTTAATTTACAGTTGCACAATTCTCTGGTACACACATAAATGCACATTTAAACGCATTCTCTGAAAATGATAAACTCCGTTTATATGATGAAGCTTAATTTCAATGGAATAATCGGTCGGTTAAGTTAACTGGAGATTGTGGAACTGGGCCTAAAAAAAACACTGTAAAAATACTTCACACTAACACCGAATACGATGCTGCTACTTACGGATAGGATATAATTATACGTGATTATATTATGAGAAACAAAGTAATCTAGTTTTACATTGTACTAAAAATCAAAGGATAACACCAAATATATATACATTGTACGTTTGCATGGCTGTGTAGCCTGATGACGTCCTAGAGAATCTCTCTTATGATACAATGCATACTTAAAACGAGCATGCGTGGCTAATGCAAGCTGTAGATAAAGAGTACTTGTAAAAAAACACCTTTTTTTATTGTAAATTAATCTCGCTGCGAAGTTAATTAGTTTTTCGATATATATATATATATATATATATATATATACATGCGGAATGTCGTAGATTCACCGAACATCCTTTAACGGATTCTTTGTGTGATCGTTTTGAAGTCCATTTTTCTTTTAAAAAAAAATATCATTAGATCAACGAACTCGTTAAGGAAAATGTGTGGCCGAAAGAAAATACGGCAGAGACGAGAATATATATATATATATATATATATATAATTATTCGAAGAGTTTTGTGTATATAGAATTCTGATAAATTGTTTAAATATTAAGGAACTGTAATCTAGTATAAATATGTTACACTGATTTATTGAGAAGCAAATTTCTTTCCTTCTTCAATAAAAATACCGTGCATATCTCTTTTATATCACGACAAGATTAATTCTGTAGAACATTTATATCGTATATTATTTCTACTTCGCCGTCGATCATTAAACGATTTTTACCGATATTATAAACATAAACCATTGATACACTTCCTTATATCAGTGACACGAATACGAATGTAAATTATTCATCATGTTAATTTACTTGTAAGTATTTGTTGAAAATACATGAATTTCGAAAGTGTGCGCTTTTATTGAACATTATTGAGAGAATTTTAGATAAGGATTATTGCGAGACTAGCCTTCTTTCTGATATTAAAAATTTTCAGAAATTGTAGATGTATATTTATGTATTTATTCAACTTTAAAATTACTCCTTGTAAATTCCAAGAGAGCTTAGTAATACTATTTTTCTCGTTATGGTTTTAAATTTTAACAAAAATTTGGAAAAACGTGATGTGAAATTACTTTTATTAAATTAAGAAATGTCTAATTAAATTTCCCGCTTTTAGACTAATTAGCTGTTCACGACAGTGTGGACGCGGCGATTCTAGGGAATAACACGTGATTCACGCAGTGACCAATCAGCCCTCCGTTTGCCCGGAAATGATACACGTGCGACGGAAGGTGATTGGCTATGGCGTCGATCATTGCCGCGTGCGGCACATTGCGCATCCACCTCACATATCCCCTAGTATTATTCTTCCGGTTGAAACCGCCGCGTTGAACCGTTGTCGGTGAGTTGGGTTAATATTAATCGCATGGAATCTAGCTGAAACGAAGGGAAATGAAGCAATATTTTACATAAACTGGAATCCGTAAGATCGCTATTTTCGCGTGCCGACCTTATTTTCCGCGCGTACGAAAAATCGCATCGACTCGGACACATTGTGTCGTCGGGTAACCTGACTGATACGTCGCGAGACGTTCCATGTTTGAGCTTCGTATATATACATCGATATTAAAATCAATACAGCTCCGTAAACAAATTTAAGATTTCGTCACGACTATTTTTTATTTACGATTAATTTTCGTTGCAGAGTTCACGAAGATGAAGTACAATCATCTGGTATCCTCCTCGCGCAGGAAGAACAGAAAGAGGCACTTCACAGCGCCTTCTCACATTAGACGACGGCTCATGTCCGCGCCGTTGTCCAAGGAATTACGACAAAAGTACAATGTACGGTCAATGCCAATCCGCAAGGATGACGAAGTACAGGTGAGTCGATTGTAGCTCCAAAATTCGACCTGTACTCCTCATGCGACTGCACATTAAAAATTACTGTATTCATGATAATGCAACAGACTGTAGTCTAATAGCGTTTTCCACTGGTAAAACTAGTGCAACACTGTGTTTAATTTGACTAATTTTTGCCAGTAGAACATTAAACACTGAAAATATGCGACTTGGGCTGTGTTCCGATATTCACTGCCAGTACTAAAAAGCTATAGTATACGTAACGTGAACTATGGATTTTCAGTATATGGCATTGATTTTCATATTGGAACAATGAAATTGCACTCAGTGTGCATCAGTTTTTCCAATGGAAAACGCTATAAGATATCTAAATATTAATATTAAAGTAAGTATATTTGTTTTAATTGTTATAATATTGATATATATTTATATATGTGCAGCAAACTTGATATGTGACGACTTACATAGTACATAAACATATTAACAGGATTGGGAAAGTTACTTTTGAAAAGTAACCCAAAAAATGTCACTGCGTTACCATTACTATTAAAATATATAACATTGTTATAAATTTATTACTGAAAAAAATAATTAATGATGACGGTGTAACAAATAATGCATTATTTCCCAACCCTGCATATTGGCAACATACATACATGTGTTGCTCTATTTTTATGATGAAAATTTTGGAGAATTTCTATTTTGAAGGAATTTTAAGTGTGTAGAAGTTAAACTCAAGCATATATCTGTCATATGTTTCTTAAAGGTAGTACGTGGCCACTACAAGGGCCAACAAGTAGGAAAAGTTGTCCAAGTGTACAGGAAAAAGTTCGTGATATACATTGAGCGAATACAACGTGAAAAGGCAAACAGTGCCAATGTCTATGTCGGTATTGATCCTTCCAAGGTAAGAATAGTATGACATAATACAATTAAAGAATTATATCTGAATTTTGCATTGCTTTTATATTCATGATGAACTATCCAAATCCATTCACATAGGATTAGATAAATAGCTCGACTTTGAGACTTTGTGCAGGGTTTTCCTGTACATTTGTCGATAAGTCTTGCTTAGTCTAATTGATGCAGAAAGGTGGCTCTGATTATATCATTGCACGTTTCTCTCAATCTTGTGAATATCTCTGCACTTAAATTTAATTTGCCGTATTATTTTTCCAGACGGTTATTGTTAAGTTAAAAATGGACAAAGACCGTAAAAAGATTATCGATAGGCGAAGCAAGGGCAGGCTGGCTGCGTTGGGTAAGGACAAAGGCAAATATACAGAGGATGTAACAGCCGCCATGGAAACATCGTAATTTTGATATATTTTTGCGTTTGTCACAATAAAATATTAAAAACAAAGCTATCAAATTTTTCTCTTTCATTCACAGATAATTCCTTATATTCGATAAAAACAGCACCTTAAATTATATTTTAAGAGCTAAAAGTACTTAGATAAAAATATAAGCTTATTGTATAGACCTGGAATTCGCATATGTTACATAATGAAAGATTTATAGGATAACCTGTTGTTTGAGTTCCTAACATTTCAATAAACATAGTAATACTGTTTACTGCTTCGAAATAGCAAGCGCTCGTAGTATATATAGGAACAAATTAATTATATCCAGATAAATATTAATCGTCGCCAAGATATACTCCTCGGGCGAGAGAGTGTGCATTATAAGTTGTGTGTCGAAAACTATGAACAGGCAAAACAACAGTGCGCCTCCAATGCTTATGGCCAATTCCAGAGTGCTGCTCTGAATAAAGATTTGCATCAACCCTCCAAGTAAGAGGCACCAGAGTCCAATAAACAATCTGTAAAATCAAGAGAAGAATAAGCGATTGTAGAACTTGATGAAATAATTAGGACAAGAGACACACTCACCCGAATCCTAGAAATGAGAAGTCTCGCTTGGTTTGGAAAGTGTAAGCTGTCAATCCGAACAAAACTGTTAGTGTTATAAACAGAGCTTCCAGGACTACTGTGGTGTCGTACATGGACACTACAACTCCGATAGTGTATGCCTGTACCACCGTCTGTAATTCCCAAAGCAAATTCTTGCAGGTATTGCACATACAACAGTTAACAATAATCGTTCATTTTTCATACTTACAAATGCGCTTAGAAGGATCAAGTTGGTGGGATGATCCCTCCTTTTTATCATCAGAGCAATTAAAATTGCCATTGTCAAGAAAAACGCTAAACCTATAGTCCATGCGCTAGATGACAAACAAATAAATTAATGACGTTTCTATTAGCTAACAGAATTAAATATAAAGAAATGTCTTACTTATTTTGCACGTATAATTTCACGGTTGAGCTGAGTACAAACACCGAAGCCAGTGCGACTGTCATCAGGATCTGAATGCTCAGTAAACCATAAACTTTCCGCAAGAAGCCTAGACAGATCCAATGTTAATTCATAATTAGAATAAACGTCGAGTAATGCTGAATTCTTGTATTAATGTAAATGAGATCATATTACAATGTCACGAGTATCTTACAAATATCTTTACAAATGTCATGAATACTTTTATAGTAAACATATGTCAATACTGAATTCCTAACGATGCACAATTACCCATTCGTATTTTGATATCCGCGTTATGCACATTGTTCCTGTATGCAAAGTCATCTTGTATCTCATGCTGGAACTGTTCCTTTCCACCCCGTTCAACATCCTCTTCCAGCAACATCAAAGGAACAGCGGCCATTTCTATTTTTCTGAATAAACAATTTGAGAAATAGAATTGACAGATGAAATCCAAGGAACGTATAGAAACTACATCTAGTTTTCGTGAATCGTGTAAATTACAGTCGAAAGGATAAATAATCTGCCTATTACATGTAATCGTCTTGACATTATTTTATTGCGTAGAAAACAATTTTGTGATAAAAAGCAATATGACAGCCACGTCAGGGATATTCTCAAAATGTCAGCGGCATATATTAAGCGACAGTAAAACGTACCTCGATTTCTCCGAAGGAGGCCTTTAAAGGGCCGAATTACGTTGCTAAGTTGAATTTACACAATGTTTGGGCAAGAGTTAATTATTTGACGTCATCCCGAGACTGTTAGAATGAGCCATAAACTATGGAATACAATAAAGGAAACCAGTGTAATGTTATGCTCCAATACTTTCAAAATGCGCCACCACACACGCAATGGCGCGTAAATATCTCGACCGAGAGGAACTAACCTCAAAAAAAAACTAAATTGTGAAAATGTTTAGAAATTAATGCGGGGGAGAGTTCGTACTTCATTTTTTAAATTAAATAACAATAAAAATCATCGTAAGTATCAACTACGTTGTAGTTGTGTAATTTCCGCTTTATTTATAAGTTATAGTTTTCTTTTATGCGTACCGCAAATTTCATGCGGTGAAAGTTTGCTGCATAACCAAGGACCATTTCTTCAATTTGTAAAATGAATATTTTAAAGTCTTGTTTGTTCTTCAAGTGTTTCTTGATATTGTTATGCAATCTTCGTAATCCGTATCTTTAAATTAATTTCAGTGAAGCGTTAAAAGATATATATGTATATGAATTTTATATATTTTTGTAGAATGGGGCGAAGTCGTACTCCATCGCCAGGGAGACGGAGGGATCGATCCCGAGAACGAGAGCGCGACAGAGATCGACGGAGAAGACGGTCGCGAGAGAGAAGACGAAGGTACGTCTGGAAAGATTTTTTTTGGTTAATTTTTGTGTCCCTTCAACATTTTATAAATATTAAGCCTTCTGAATGTCCGTAGATCTGTAGAACGAGACAGGGTAAAATCACGAGACAGGGAACGAGAACGTGAGCGAGACAGACACAGGAGATCGTACAGCAGATCCAGATCACGAGAACGTGATAGATCGCGTGACAGAGCGAATAGAGCAAAGCCGAAACCTTCAACAAATGAACGACCCATCATCACAGGTATTTAAATGCTTGTCTGGTATGCTCATAAAAAAATAAAACAGTTTACATTATTGTGAATTTTAAAAAATGAACATCTTTAAAAGAAGAGAGATATTAACTTGTGCTTTTGTATTACAGAAGCGGATCTTCAAGGCAAGACACCCGAGGAACAAGAGATGATGAGAATAATGGGATTCTGTGATTTCGATACCACTAAAGGCAAGAAGGTGGAAGGAAACGACGTAGGTGCGGTTCATGTCATTTTGAAAAGGAAATACAGGCAGTATATGAACAGAAAGGGTGGATTCAACAGGCCTCTGGACTTCGTCGCATAATTGATCTCTAGTACAATTTTAAGTGGCGAGTATGGCATCAACTAGAATGACATCATGAATAAAATGAAAAACATAAATGAGGATTACTCTGATTAATGAGATAATTAATGTAAGTTATGTTTTAGTTTATTATACTTTAATGCAACATTGTAATAGAATATTTATATTTAATAAACGCCTTCTTTATATACAACTCGTGATGTAACTAGACTTGTATAAAAAAATTATTATACAGTATTAAAAAATGTAGTTATAAATCTTATATCAAAACGAGGGATGAAGATATACAATCTTAAGATAAGGCACTGGTTTCTGACGATCTTCTAGAGCGTTTTGAAGGCGGGGATTCCGTAGACGATTTTGAGGACACATTTTGTCTAGATCGTTTTGAAGATGGTGTTTCTGTAGATGATTCGACAGATACGTCATTTATATCTGCATTAGACGCATCGTTACTACGACGAGAGTTCTGTGTATTCAGCTGTTAAATTGAATTTTAAGTATACAGATTAAGAAATACTAAACTTTAAACAATACTTTTTAATATTTTTTTTTCCCTACCATGCTTATATCCATCTTCTCCAATGCTTCTGCCAATTGCGTGTTTTTAATACGAAAATCTCGTGTTATGCTGTGCTTTATGTAGGTCTCAAGTGGAACCTAAATAAATACATGCATCACAGTTACTTTTATTCAAACAAATTTCATCTCCTTTTTTAAATATTCTGTATATCATTTTCTTAAATATATAATATAAATGCTTACGCCGGTCTTTTTATCAAGTGATAAAACCTCATTGTGAAATTGTTCGATTTCAAATACCACACGAGGTATAATTTTGGTCTCCTTCAAAATCTTGTTCCTTTGCACTTGTGAATCAGCTTTCTTTTTTGATGCGTTTTGATTTTCCTATATATACATACATAAACATATATTGTTTTTACACATATAACAAGATTAAATCATATTTTAGATAAATACCTCAGTATGTGTTACTAAATTATAAAACGCAGATTTTAATGGTTTTCCAGCTGATTGAATCACTTGAATAAATCTAAAATCATATTTTAAAAATTTGTATTTTATAGTATTATTTAATTTTATAGGAAAAAGATAAATAAAAATAAATATGAAATTTGTCTAGTAAAATTTATAAAGTATGAAAGAGACTTTACTTCACTGATTGAAACGCTGCATTTTGTTTGCTGGATTTTCCATAGAAATATTTTGTAAGATTGCTAAGTAGGTTGTATAAGACTTGTAAATTTCTGAACATGATGTCCGTGGATGGTCCTGGTTTAATAGCGACGTTAGCTAATGTATAAAGTATTTGTATAATATGCGACAGCTGTCTGCATAAACTTCGTTCTTGCGTTTTCTGTTTTTCTTGATCTGTGTATTTAGAGATTTTAATATTACTACGACAAAGTAAATACAAAGTTTAAGTAATACGAGTATAAAATTATACATACGTTCTTCGAGATCCGTGCCAGGCGGGCAAACAACATTTTGTTCGGCCTTAAGCCGCACCAGTAACCAAGATACATTGTCCAATTTCTCTTTTATCGAATTATTTACCAAATTGTAAAGTTTATCCGCTGTATCCCCGTGGATAATCTTGAACTTATTATTTTCCGGTATCTCAGCCTGTAAACAACAATAAACAATAATAAATATTTAATGAGAAATTTCTCTTTTTACATTTTTATATACGATAACAATAATATATGTTACACGTTATATGCTCATTATATATACCTTGTCGATGCTACCAATTTTCTCGCACAATGCAAGAGTGATGTCGATTAATAACTCTCCATATTCTTTATTACGCTCCTCCATCCAGAACAGAATTTGGAAAATAGTTAAAGAAGCTTGAGGATCCATATTTTCCAATTGTGTGAATTTCATCATCGAATCAAATACCTTCTAACAGATTTTTTAATAGTACTTCATACGTTCTATTTTCATTTAATAAAAATAGTTATAAAAAATACTGACTTCATCGCCATTCGTTTCATAAAAATTGATCTCTTTTGTCAGTTGGTAAATAATATCCAATAATATGACAAGAATTTGTTTGGAATTTTCCTCATGTTCCTCTTTCTTGTTAAAGAACGTCCTGAAACTCGCACGCAAAGCAGCAGTCATGTTCTCCAATTGTGCGTTAAAATTTTCCGCTTGAGTTGATTTATTAGCTGCAAAAAGAATATTACATACGATAGGAGCATCCTTTTATTTTAATATTTTATATAAAACACTTACGAACAATAACGTTGAGAAAGTGCAATAATTCGGGAGAAAAGATGGTGCAGATTAAGCAACATAATTCTTTGAAACATTCCAATGCTAGTATAGTGCCTTGTTCGTCCGTATCGAGAACTTTGTTTAAATCCAGTACAATGTGGTCATACAATAATCTGCAAAAGAAAAAGGAAGAATTTAGAGTCAACCTCTGCAGAAGCATGTATCACACTTTTGTAGATGTTTCTTACTTTCCAATTTCGAAATAGGTCTTCATATATTGTTCTTTATGCTTTCGTAAATTATACTCCGTTAACAGCTTAACATTCTGCAAAATTTGCAACAACGTTCGCAGGACATAATGGTAAAAATCAAGGTAATCTATTAACACGGCTGCTTGGTCTTCATTTGCCCAGGGAACGGATTTCAAGTAGAAGAGCGATAGACTTTTGTACACTGTAGACAGATCCATGATGCTGGGCGGTAGCTTTAGGTTGCCTGGCCGGCCAGTTTTCTTTATACTCGCATTTTGTGTGTCGTTTTGTGTCTTTTTATTTTTTCCTTCTCCTTTTTTAGTCTTTGGTATGCGCTATGGAATTAAAGATAAGATTTATGTTAATTATATATATATATATATACACACGCAGCATGCATTTTCATTACCTTAGTAAATTCAACTATTCTCATGTATCCTTTGAATAGATTTTTAACACTTTGCGCGGTATCTGTACAGTTTACAGACCAGGTATCGATTCTAAAGGATATGAGAGCCTCGTAAATTTTTATTGTTAATAGAACAGTCTGCAATTTTTCTTGAGCCTTAGAGTTGCTTAAATCAAGCTTGTCATCCTATTAAGATAAAAAAATCGAAAATATTATATATAATTACAAATAATTTTCAATTTTATTAAGTCTAATCTTCTGAATTCACCAGATTTAGATGTTCTGTCTCAAGTCGCGGCATCCGCCTGCAAAGAGATTCCAAGATAATAGCCAATTCATCTACATAAGACGATTTCATTAGAGCTGACTTGATATAAATCTTTTGTAGTATGAGTATCAGTTCTGCCAAAGGTTCCTGCAATACAACTTGGTCCCCTTGTACAGCTGTACATAATTCCAGTTTGACTGGTACTACGACATTTTCGTCCGCCTCAAAGAAAGTTTTGAAATGAGGCAATAACATCTCTAATATGTATTCCGCTATCTCGATATTTTTTAATACGGCTTCATATAAACCTAGAGGATAAATCGATAATTAGTTACTTTAATATTTCAGCAAAATAAGTTGCATAATCTCGTACCATTGTATAAGTGTAATCGAACTTCGCATTCATGAGTGAAACATCTTCTTAAAATGCCCAAAATATCGTAACATAAAGTTCTATTATATCTCGAGATAGATCTTGTTGATTGAGTACCTCTCTCTAATGTCACCTGCAAAACAATATTTTGTAGAATAATTAGTAATTTTACAGTTGCGAGAATTTATCGATTCTGACAATGTGATTAATGAAACCTGAGTCAAGATAGACGTGGAACTTCCAGTTGACGAATTGGCATATTGACTCGAGCTCATCGCGAGGCCGCTCATAGAGTGCATCTTCAAATTCCTCAACATTTCCAAAATCCCGCTGACTGCCATTTGCCGATTAAACGTACCCTTTCTGTAGAGAGCCTTCCTCAATGTTAAGATCAAATGCTCTCTAATGGTGACTGAAACTTTTACTAATGGAAATATCGCGGAAACGATAAAAATGGCAATCTCTCCAGGTATAGACGAGATTTGATCGAAAAGCATTATTATAGAATCTTGATGGTCCAACACTAGAACTGTTAACTTGCGGCACATATATGCTAGACAATCTGCAAATAAACAATGGATAATAATAGATGCCAATGCTTAAATTACGAAAAACAAGATTTATGATAATTAATTAACTAATCAGAATATTTACAAATCTTACCGGTATATTGAGAAATGCATGATCCACCCGCTGTTATTTTATCAATCAACATTTGAAATATGGTCGCGACCGTCTCGTGATGTTTCCTCATGATCTTTTGAAGTATCTTTGTACCAATTTGCCATAAAGGATGTGGACCTGTTTTTGTCTTATTCTCTACAGTCATAAGAACAAATGCGAGATCCACGAGTCCTTTCAGTACTAATTGGCGATCCCTGTTACTGTATATTAAAAGATTTGTGATTAAAGTATTTATAACGCAATACACTGCATATTTACCTCGCTTCGATGACATTTCCCATCACAGTCATTACGTTACAAGAATCAGGAATCAATTTTCTCAACCACGCGCTATTCTTTCGTTTATTGTCATTTTCATTTCGTTTATTAATGACCGCTCGCAGCATTTCAAAAATCTACGATGTTACATTGAATCAAAATATAAGCACTAAAATGTATGAGAATTAATTATAAATATGCAATTATTATCACCTGATTTTCATCGATAGAAGCAACTGTGAGCAGCACAGAAAGCACGAAAGGTTCTAATATAATTTCAGGAGCGTGTAACACACTCTTAAAATATTTAATGTAGTCTCTTATATGTTGGTGATTCAATTCTGCCGCTTGAGATATATGATATAATACTGTACTTTCAACATCTTGAACTTCTTTGGGATTTATCACATCTGTTGTTCAGTAATAAAAAATTAAGATAAATGTATATGTATTTTTACATAATTTAGAGATGCGATTTATAAAGAATTATATAAGATTAGGTAAGTTACTTTTGAAAAGTAACTCATTACTGTTACTCGTTATCATTACTCGTTACCGTTACCCATTAAAAAAAGTAACTTATTACCGTTATTATTATTCAGACCCGCTTTTCATTATCTGGTTAACTTGCGGTTTAGGATTTTGACCAATCACACTTGAACAAGTAGCCGAATTGTCAAATACGATTGGTCAAAATCCTAAATTACATTATACTAATTACATTATATTAAATTAAACTAAATCGTAGTTTTCTTACCTATAGATTCAAAAGTATCACCATTGTCAACTTGTGAAAAGCGTAGTGAGAAATACTTTCGTAAGGCTTCCAAAAGATGTTTACTATCCTGATTAGTACATAATCTCAACGACTGATGTACAAAAGGAGGCACTTCCTCAAGAGATATATCTTGCAATTTTGTGCAGAGTACTGTGATGACCACAGCATGATCTTCCTTTTCTAAGGATATGTCTCTGCATAAAAATCATTAGTTTACCAATCGCATATGTATTTCTTTTATTGAGAATTGCAAGAATGCTTACCTGAACATTCTTGCTAACGAGGGCATTATCTGCGTATCCCATTCACTGTTGCAGATATTATTAATGACAATAGACTTGTATTTGGAACCAGAAACCTCACCGTTCATATGATTAATATATTTTTCTTCCTCTAATACTTCCAGCAGGACAGGCAATAGATCCTTCCAACTGAAACATACCATAACGTTTTTTTCTCTTTTTATCATACTGAAGGTGTGAAGTAATCGTGCATGTACCTTCTGAATTCGTCGTCATTGTTGCGAATACTAGCGAGACAGAAGTCTACCAATTTGACCAGATGTAACTTTGGATATTTAGGAAAATCTACCACTATCCGATTCACGATCTCGTTCGCATGACTGATCGTAACTTTGGCTTTGCTCAAAGTTTTCAGAGCGGATTCTACTATTTTGACTCTCTTGGCGTATAGACTCTCCGACTCAGAGCACACTTGTAGGACCTCGTCCAGTATCTTGGAAATGTCCCCATTGCAAATTTCGCTCGATACTATCTTCGTGAGCTGAAATAAATCATTAATCTAACACCATCTCGTTCCTATAAAGAATCTTAACACAATTTCGTATAAAATCGGCATAACAAAGATAACAAAACATGTCCTGTATTCGCGACTTGCGTTCTTTACCTCCTCAGTCGAGGTGTCCCGCACGAATTCGTGCAGCTGCGCCCGGTCTTTTTGGCTGAGTAAACTATTTAATTTTGCGCTCATTTCAATATAATAAGTTAATTTGACACAATCTGCGAGGAACAAAGCGATAAACGTACATCTCTTCCTTCCTGACGTTCAACAATATTTCCCGCTCTTGCGAATCTACAAACCTAGGGACAGATATCCGTCGAAGGGTGCAGGGGCTCGATTCTTGAAGTCATTCGCAAGAGAAACGTATGCGCAAATTCAGCTCTTACAGAAAAGTTGCAAGTTGATTGGCTATTGCATGACTTTTAGCCAATCAACTTGTAGATTTTCTGTAAGAGCAGAATTTGCGCATACGTTTCTCTTGCGAATGACTTCAAGAATCGAGCCCCAGGCTACGGTCCACTTGATGCTACAAATGTTTTAAAGCATTCTTTGATTGGTTAATTTGTAAAATTCTTTCTTCTGATAGGTCATTCGAACGCTTCGAAGCATTTGTAGCATCAAGTGGACCGCAGCTGAAGAATAATGAACTGTGATTGGTCAATTTCTTACGACTCTCAAGGTGCGTTTAGATGAGAGCGTCGAGCGTCAAGCGTCAAGCGTCCAACCAATCAGCGAGGCGATATTTGACGATGTTGTCACATATCGTCTCGCTGATTGGTTGGACGCTCGACGCTCGACGCTAAAGCCCGGTCTACAATTGCGTAAACATGGTTGTAAGCGGTTGTAGTTGTAAGAAATTAACCAATTATGTCGATAATTCTTCTCAAATTCAACTGTGATTGGTCAATTTCTTACAACTACAACCGCTTACAACCACGCTTACGCAATTGTAGACCGGGCTTAAAACGCTCCCATGTAAAATCAGCCTTACGACTGCGACTCATTGTAGATGGCCCTTTACAAATGCTTCGAAGCATTTTTTGATTGGTCAATTAGTAAAATTCTTTCTTCTGATTTGTCAAGCAAATGCTTCGAAGCATTTGTAGCGTCAAGTGGACTGCACCCTTGCTTGACAAATCAGAAGAAAGAATTTTACTAATTGACCAATCAGAAAATGCTTCGAAGCATTTGTAGCATCAAGTGGACCGTAGCCGAAGAAGAGGTTTGTTCGCGTTGCTTGAAATCCTCAAAAATGTTTGCACTTGAAACGAGATATTAGGTCGCGTTGATTGCATTTCTTGCACTCAGCATCTTGCATGACTTGCATCAGCGAGAGTCCGTAATCTACACAAGATTTTAACTAGTTCAACAATTGGCTTCTTTTCAAACGAGGATGCACGTCCGTCGCTAAAAAATTAGGGTAAACAAACTGATTAAAATAAATAAATAATAAAAGGCTATACGATATCAAATAGATAAAAAAATAACGCCAATAAGAGCCGGCACTGAATTTACTGGATTTGAAATGTAATTAGAAAGATTTGATGGTTTATATAGATAATTTTAATTTATAATTTTTACTTAACGCCGTTAATTTAATCATAATTAACGATTAATTTATCAAGTAATATTTGTATTATTTCATTAATGTAGAGTACAATATGGTATGAATAGAATTATTAATTTTTTATTTATAGTATGGATAAAAAATAAATTTTTTATTATAATATGAATAAAATTATTAATTTTGTGCCTAGGATTAAATCGAGGACACAAATTGTATAGTTAATGTCCATTTTCACCAAGGTACATTAACTTTAATCTCGATTTAACTTTCTCTTTATCTTTTTCTAGTTCTAAGAATTAGAAAAAGATAAACAGTAAGCTGTAAGTTAAACCGACATTAAAGTTAATCTACATTGGTGGAAATGGACGTAAAAGTTTTATTTTTAGGCAGTTCTGCTGTTTGAATTAATCATCAATGAATCAATTCGCTTGATCGGAGTTTAATTAAATTTGCTCATAGATCTGCGGTTTTGGATCCACGCATGTGTCCACGCGACAGACGGACGGCGGGCGGGAATGCACGTTAACCTCTCGCGAAAGATGGCGGACGACGACGTGAACGGGGATTCGGATGACGTGCAGCAGGAAAAATCACAGAAGAAGGCGGCCAAGTATGACAGCGGCGCGGCGGATCTGGAGAAGGTGACCGATTACGCCGAGGAGAAAGAGATCTCATCGTCCGATGGATTTTCTTGCGTGAGTACACTCCTGTCCCGGGTAACCTAAAATTCATCTCACCCATGCTGCTCGCATTGCTCAATCCTCAATGCTAACTCGAAGTTAACTTGGTTTTCGTATTAAAAAGAATGTCTAACAGGCCCTCAGCATAATCGGCGATCGTCGAGACAAGGAGGCCGCGGAGAAGAAGGCGAAGGAGAAGGAGCTGCTCAAAGTATCTATTAAGAAGGAGGATGTCGACTTGATCGTGAGTACATGCCTATGCTGCGCGAATCCCATGTGGCTTTTAAAAATTTTGATCGGCGAAGCTAAAAGACTCACGATATCTTTTTTTTTCTTTTAGATGAAAGAGATGGAGATCAGTCGGATTTTGGCCGAACAGACTCTCAGGGAACATAGAGGCGACATCGTAGAGGCGTTAATTACGTTAACTAATTGAATTTGTACAGAAAAAATTGTTCGAGAGATCTGGTATCGCATCTCTGAATTCCATTGTAAAATACGCTGAATCATGAAAGTCCCCCCGACTTTCGCTTATTAATATTTACTGACTAGATATTACAATAATGTCTAAGTAATATCTATATTTTCGTCATTTTCTTTCATATCTTGCCTACTTGTTAAGTAAATACGCAGTGCTATTAGTAAATAATAATATGTTGTAATAAGTATATATATATATATATAAATATATGCATTTATATGTGTAACAGGAGTAATATTTAAAGATAACATATCCATCTGACGTTATCATCAAAATTTAAGAATGAGAAGTCATTGCCATTATCGATATGAGGAATATCTGTTCCTGTTCAAAGCCTGCTGATTACCAATGTTTTATCAGACATTCATATTGATAAGATTAATATGGGCATAAATATCAGACTTTAAGATGTAGGAGTCCATAAGTACATTTGCATTGGATGTCGATTTACATTATCTTAATGTGTTTGTTCTCGCGAGAATATTTCCACGCGTACCATTGTTGCATCACTACAATCAATATCCTGATTGATCGTTAATTATGTTAGTGTAAGTAAAATTTGGATAACGAATGGCTGCTTATTTATCTATAAATAGATTTGACATCATGAACTTGGTCCTGTTGGGATATTTATGCTTTTGCGTTGCGATAAATCCAATCAATAGCTCAGGTGTGTAACATTTGAATGTACATGTAATGCACATAATTTTTAATTTTCTTGTACTTTAACATTGTTTATTTTCTTATACTTTAATGCTAGTTGTGTTAATAAACGTAGAAATTGATCTTTCTACGAAACGTAGATATTGCACTCAGTGAGAAATGACTAATTGAAATTCATCGAATCGACATTGAATCGACGTCGAAATCATCGAAATTACATCAAATTTGATGTAATTTCGATGATTTCGACATCGATTCGATGAATCATTTCTCACTGGGTGATCTTTCAACGGAATGATTCTTTTGTATAATCTAAAATCTATGTAAAATGTTTCAACAGATTGGGAGACGGGATTTCCCGAAATTTCGGAATATGTCGGTCTTGATAATTGCACGCAATCTGACGATATGCAAAGATCATGCCTCTGCTATAACTACGTTGATATGAGTAAGTTGATATTTAAATTTTCCGCATGCAAGTTACAATTTTTTAAATTATGTATGTACTCTATCAAAACGCTAAACATATCGCTCAATGGCACGGAATACATTTATTGTATGTATATAAAATACATGTTTCAAAGTATCATTTGAAATAGAATAAATAATTTTAGAGAGTCTAGAGACCCCCGTTTACGCAGAGTGAATTATCATAAGTTACGATAATTTGAGTAAGTTACTACAGAAGTAACGCTCGCGTAAACGTAGTAACAGACACATTACAATTATATTAATTTCAAACTAAAGTACTTGATAATTATATACATATTATTGATACAATTGTAATATGTACGTATATTTGTATTACAATTTTTTCTATTTCAAATGACATTTTGAAATACATGTATTTATGTGCATTTGTCTCTTTTTGTAAAGTAATTAGGCACGAGTTAGAGTACACGTCTTTCAATATCTTCAAAAAAATCAAGATTATCAGGAGAACATATCTCGATGAGAATTAGTGAACACTAAATTTGATTCAAATTTCGCGCTCTCGTAAAGGAATTTACTTTAGAGCGGCGCGATATTTAAATCGCGTTTAGTTTGCGCGTACTAACTCTAATTCAAATGTCGCGCTTTATCTGCAGTTGGCTGTTTCAACTGTTTCAATTTGGCGCAAAATTTAAATTGAATCCAAGGTGATTTACCTCATATCGAAATATCTTCTCCTAATGACGCTGATGATCTTTCGAAGATATCGAAAGACGCGCGTATCAATATTTACTTAGGCTCTTGTTTAATTATCTTTATAAGTTTTAAATTTAATTATCGTTTATTCTTGAAATAAAATATATAATGTACTTAACACATTAAAAATATCTAATTTCTGATTTGTTACAGACAAATGTATAATTTGTTGTCCTGATATTCCATGCTGTACCTACTTTGATTGCGCTCTATGCCGGTAAGAATTAACGAGTCGCTTGCACACCAGTAGATCGTGTAGTATTACCCTGGGGAAAATTTTTCTTAGAATTTTTCATCTAATTTTTCAGAAGTGCTGAGAAAGTCTACATCTTTTTTAGAATTCTTCATATACATGAATTCTGAAATATTTTAAGATTTGTAAGGTTTCTCATTCTATAATTTCTGAAGAAAGCTTATAAAATCTGAAAATTAAGATATTTTTTTTTAAATCTTCGTAAATTTAAAACGTGACTAATTCTTAAAAATATGAACTATTATGAGAATTTTTTTCACCAGGGTATGCCTCGTTTCCCAGTGGATTAAGATCCAGTTTAATAATCTGCAATTTTTATTTCAGGCAGGAAACTGAAATAAAACGACAACTGATAGTAATGATACAGATTGTTATTTCCATACTGTTCGGATTTGGTATCATCGGCTTGATCGTAGTTTACTGCAAAATATGTCACAGGTACGAAGGCGCGTTCGATAAATATTCACCCTTCCAATTTTCTTCGCTGTTACTCGCTGTATTATTGCTCGCAAGCAAACACAATTGTGTCGAATTTAATGGCATTTCATGGCAAATGTAGCTTCGTTATCGAACAAATCTTGTTTTTTTTTTCTTAATCTCGAGTATTCATCTTGACTGATTGAACGTTCTAACTGATTGACAAGATCAGCATATCAGCGGCGCGAATGAAAAGAATTGTAACTGCATTTTTAATTACTGTGGTTATTTTCAAACATTTTAAAATACCATCGGCATAAATGAAAAAATTGTAATTACATTTTTAGTTACGCGATCATTTATCAATATTTATTTTACTAAAAACTTTAAAATACCAGCGGCATGAATGAAAAAGATTGTAACTGTATTTTTAGTTACCGTGGTTATTTTCAAATATTTACTTTAACAAAAATTTTTAAATTACCAGTGGCAGGAATGAAAAGAGAATTGTAACTGCATTTATAGTTACGCGGTAATGATTGTAATTTTCAAACATTTACTTTAGCAAAAACTAGTTCTTAAATTAACCAAATAAATAGACAGATTTTTAAAGAGTTATTCTTTCAAGTATCTCACTCGTCTTATAAACGACGAAATTTTCATCGAGGTAAAACCCTAAAGCAAATAATTTTTCTGAAAGGTCCTAAAGATAATAATTCTCCTGAAGTTAAACTTGCGGTGTTTTGCAAGATACTTTAACGTCCATTTCCACTAATGTAGATTAATTTTAATGTTGGTTTAATTCGGTTTTTCTAGTTCTAACAATTAGAAAGAGATAAAAAGTAAGTTAAATCGAGATTAAAGTTAATCTACATGGAAATAGGCGTAAATACATTTCTGTGATCCAGAACGAGACATCGTACACCAGCGCGCAGAAGGCAGTGCATCGTGTTTCAAGAGGAGCGTTGCAGCACCATCGAGGACCTACGGGAGAGACCACCTTCGTATAACGAAATCGTTCGAAGTGCTCCGCCTTCTCGCACCAGTGCCCCTCCTCTCTACACGTCTCCCTTCAACAGGGTATATCGATTAATATTTTTAATCCACTGATTATGATAAGGATGTATGTGTGTGTGTGTATATTTGTCACAACTTACCACGATACGAGAAATAAACATTAAAATGCTTTTCGAACGATGATAAAATTTGTCTGTGTGCAGACGTCCATGCAGGAAGCTCCACCGTCGTATCCAGGAACACCGAAACCGCAGGGGAAATTCCAAGATTCCAACGAGCTTCCATTTTCGCCTCCCGTTGCTCAATATATGTAACAACACTCTTACAGACATTAATAATTCGTTCATCTGTATATACATGTATGCTATTTAAATAAAATGTAATCTATAGATTTTTATCTCAGAAAAAAGTGGCTCTCGTCGCTTCGACTCGATAGCAGCCTAGATAGCACATGGGAATAGAATTCATTTTAAAGATTGCTTACAGAATTAGAAAAATAAATATCTGGAGAATTCTTGATGAATTATTCATCAAATTCATGTCAAAGTATTCTTCAAAAGTTCATTATAACAAATGTTTCAGGATTCAGAAAGTGTTGAAGATCTATAGTTCACATTACATATATAGAAGAAAGATTTTTAGTGAGTTAATTCCTACAAAGTGATTGCATTAAATGTATTTTCCCAGCCAACACAGAATATTCTAGCAATATTGCTGGAATGTTCTGTGTTTCAGTTAATTATATTCAATATGTTAATTATATAATATATATTATATATTTAATCATTTCATTTAGAAAGAACTATTATTTTGAAGTTCTCTCTTTATTCCCAAAGACTATCTCTCATGAATTGCTAAAGTATATACTTATTACAGTGATTCTATATGAATGCTCGAAGAAGTTCTCAAGAATTCTAATCACGTTGCATATAACCTGAGGCCTGAGGCATTCTTATTGTATTCTTCTGTGAATTTTTGAGACATCACAATTCAGAAAGAATACTTGAAGAATAGTTTAAGTATTCTTTGTGCTATCTAGAAGGATATCAGTCATGCGGAGTTACAGGTATTCGTTGTATCATTTTACAAAAGTCTCGATCTTCCAAAATCTTTTCCAGATTTATCTGATCCTGATACAATATCGCAATCTCGATAATCTAAGATTCACCCGAAAATCCAAACAACTCAACGTGACGACGTCGCAATGGAGGGGTAATGAAAAATCAGGCTCCGTTGTTATATAATGAAAATGTCATTTATTTGATGTGGTGCAATGACTTAAAGTAAAATGGAAAATGAATGTCTGCGTGTATGAGCTGGGTTCAATGAGCGGCGCGCGTAACATTTTTCGCGAATCAGCCACTACCGCAACCATCAATTTTTTTTTTACAAAAAAGCGCTTCGAATTTTTAAATGCAATATACAACGTGTGTTGTGTGTGTGTTCTGTGTGTATGTATCAGAGAGCGGGCGTGCGGTAGTAGCTAGTAGCGGTGGTGATCTCGATCGGTCACCGACACGCGCCGGCTTTCATCATGATGAGGTAACACTTGTCTTACTTGTACTTAATAGTTTATCAAATTATATCCAGTCATACGCTCATATTATTTCTGCTGCGGTTTCGTACGGAATTTGCGCCTACATCTGTGTGTCTGTTTTTTTTCCCTTTCGATCTGTATCTTACGAATTGCTATCTTGGAATTTACTTTGCTTTCGCATAATTTTTTTCCGTTTCTTTTCTTTTTTTGTTTTCTCTAGGAAATGACATTCAATGTTTATTGTGTGTTCCACGAAAGAAATCGCCGCACAGTCCCAAAGATAGATATGAGAATTGGAGAATGGTCGCAGATTTTTAAAATATGAATCAACACGGCCAAAGACTGTTCCTTAAATTGCTACTGTACCGCTTCTGTGTCTAATCTTTTTTTTTCCTTCTTATTTAAGTCCTATATCACCCCAAGACCCAAATAAAAAGATCGACGTAGAAAAACAGTGGAAAATTCTCCTAACTAGATTTCCATCGGTTCAATCTTTGATCTTCGACGCGATATCGCATCGCTCGGCACTACAACAAATGCGTACGTGCGTACCTCCTAATCTGTATCAATTTTTCGGCGTTACGTTATATTTAAAGCATCGGTAGTGTTTTTTTTTTTTTTTTTTCAAGGAACATGAGTTTAGCGCAGTCTGTAAAAATCGAAATAAATTATACATGATTATTGTACGGTTTTCGTAAAAGTATGGGGATCCTCGTACGTGAGTTTGTTCTGTTCTTATAAAATACACAGCAGATATGTACAGTGTAAAAATCTTAAAATCGATAGTGACGCTAGGTTTGGGACTGTCCGGATAACGACTGTCGCTTATCGTATGTATTTTATATAACAAGTAAATTCACTGGCTGCCAGGATCGTCAAGAGGGGAGGGGAGGGGTCTGTCTCTAGAAAGGATCGATTATACAATTGCAGTAATTACAAGTGGTCTTATCACAGAACATGTATGGCATTAATTGTCATCATTAATGATGTGTAAATGGTAATAAGTATTCCACATATTTAAAACTCGGCTTTCGGTAAAGCTAAAGATCGGAGGATCAGGAAGCCAGTACACGGTACTAAACGATTGATTATTACTTTTCGCCTCTGTGGTTGCCCATAATTCAGTTCATTGACTACACGCAATTTTACAGACCAATCAAATTAACGACACGAAAAAAGAAGTGTGATCAACACCCGCACTATAATTGACTATAATTTTCTATTTTACACGATTCTTTTAAAACGTCTTTTTCTTCTCTCATTTTTCTCATCCATTTTTATTCAATACGTAATAACGTGTCTACTTCGAATTGCGGATCGTACCGTCTTTAAAAATAACACGATATATGTAGTGCGCGGGACATCCCCCATGATATATTCAACGTAGATCCGATAAATTATGGACAACCCTAAATTTAATAACATAATCATTAATAATAATAATAATTCGATCCTATCACTTCGCTTACAGTAATGCAATACTCCAGAAAACAAGACAAACTGTGCCTACTGACAGAAGGACGGGGAAACAGGGAATAGGGTTTATCGCGGCAAAAGGGGAAGGGGGAAAGATGAGTTTCTTTATCTGTAGACAAAAATATACAAAAATACATAGGGCACAGATTGCGTAGCATTAATAGTAATAATAATATAATAATAATCATACATACGTGGTTCAGAGAAAGAGATCATAAAAAAAGAACACTAACTAGAATGATTTCTCCGTCTTGGAAGAGTTTGAGACACGCTAGAACTAAAAAGATCACTACTATCGGTAAAAACAAACAAAGTATCTAATTCTCTCCGTGCTCGACACGTCGAGCGTACGGCGCTACGGGACATCCGTTTGATCCATCTTTTCTCCTCGTGTTTTCTTTCGACAAAGGAACAAAATGTTTAAATCGTCTGGCCGACGTCTATCACAACTTCCTTCGTGCATCGCGCGTTGTTGTTGTTATTATTACGGCAATCGCGACGGCGTGTCACGTGGAGAGAAGCTCCTCGCCTTTCCTTGGTCCTCTCTGGCTATTTACTCCGTCTTTAACGTCCGTTTCCGGTCCGTTCGTTCGATGATAACGGAAACGAAAGCAAGTCCACGATGACGATGATAACCCTGATGACACGTTCCAACGTGTCATCAAGATTGATTGGCATCGGCATTGGCATTGAAGAAAACGAGCGCAATGCGACTATGATGCTGCTGATGCTGGCTGTTGTTAACTCGCGCTCAGGCCGGCCGAGAAGTATAGTTCGCATGCTGATGGGGTTGTGCGGATGTGAATGCTGATACGTAGGCTTTCGGACATCTCGTTCTTCTCTTCGACGTGCGGAGATGGAACAAGCAGCACGCTGATGATGGTCGCGTCACGTCGAGTTCTCCTCACTACTCCAACACTTACTTGAACACAAGTCGAGCGTGTGTAGGAGCGCTTTTTTCAAAACTCGCTCTCGGTTGACCGAATGGACAAGACGATTCTCTTTCTCCTTCCATCGATCTCTGGATATTTTCAACCGAAGTTCATCGACAGATGATTCTCTCGCGTCGTTTCTCGTCGTCGATTTTTCTTTTAGACCAGAGGATGGCGCACTAGGAAACATTTATTTAGCACTACTATACTTCATTATATCACTGTACACAAAGGTTCAAGAGGGATGTAAAAGTGGTGGGGGCGATGTAGAGGTCGTGCCCGGGGTCAGCGGTGACTGCTTTCAGCTCTGTTTCACTCGTTTCCTGGGCGGTCCGATCGGTGGGATCTGCTGAGTCGCCAAAGCTCGGAAAGCTTCTGCTATCAGGTGTGGGTGGGAATTCACCATGGACTTGAAACCCACGGTATCCATCACGTCCGTCGCGTGTCTGCAAAAGCGTTCACGTAGATTAGCGATCGCGAGTTCCGTCGTATTTACCCGCACAGCCAAAGAATATAATTTTGGTCATTGGGAAAGCAAAATTATCTTTTAGCCGACGAGCCGACATACGTGTTTCGCAAACACATTTCTCTTCTTAAAACTTACGTATTAATGAAATCTATCGCCTGTGCTTTCAGCTGATCGGCGCTATGGAGATCGGCAAGTATGAGGATTTCGGCCGCGTTCTCAATGGCTAAACTCGTACAAAGTGCTTCCTCGCACATTACCTTCAGCCTCTCCAACGCGTACTTATCCGCCGCGGCTAACAGATCGTCCGCCATCTTCTCCAGATTCGCCGCTTTACCAGTGTAAATAAATCGCAGCATTTCTCTCAGGACTTCGTGGTCTACGTCGGTGATGTCAACGTGATTTTTCTTTCTCTCCTCCATCTCGTGTTCGAACATTGCCGAGAAAACAGGACTCCGTGCTGCAAATCGCAATTGCAAAATTATTTTGAGAAAATCCATCATCAGACGTGCGTTATCAGTATACTCATAATTTTACTCGAAGAGGTAAGATTTATATTTTTGTGATTTTTGTAATTTCTATTTTATTTAGTTCATTCAAGCATAATAGAGCAACAAAGTGTTCTTACCTGCGAGAATCGCTTTATGCGCCTGGAATTCCCTTCCGCAGACAGTGAGCGTTACGTCGCTAAATTTTTGGTTCTCGAACAGCAACCCGAGATCGTCGGGCAGCCGGCACTCCGGTACTTTAAATTGTATCGTATTACTCTGCCCGGAGATGTTTACACTGTCCGCCACTACGCTGACCTGTGGAGAGATAATAAAGTTAGAGGTGCTCGTTCAGCGAACGAGATGTGCGCGAATAGCGAGATCGAATAGATGTGACAATCGACATACAAAGGTATATACCTCACAGAATATCGTGAGTTTGTCATCAGGTAGCAGTCCGTTGGCCTCGTCCAGAAGGAAGTCTCTCCTGATGAACTTCTTAAAGCCCCAGTCCTTACCCTGAACGAACCTGTAAGCACGCTGGCTCTCTGCAAGAACAAAATGAGAAAGACTCGTTCAAGCCGCGTCTATCTCTCAATCACGTCCCGACTTATCGTTTACGCGGACCGTCGGCGCAGCTGAAAGCCAACTCTCGTCGTCGTGAAAATCGTCGCGTTAATCGCGCGGCAAGCCGACGAAAATCTTTAAAATACCCTGCATTGCATCCGCACGTGTGACACACGCTGACACATTAATTGTGCACGTAACGTTTTGCCGACTTACCCATTGCTTTGGTTTCTTCTCTTTTGGCATTAAGAATAGAAAATTTGAACTTTGCTCTGACTTCGGATTTGTTGCACGAAACGAGAAGGAGATACAGCGACAGGTAGTCTTTGCTCTCTTCATCCAGGCCCTTAGGATTCACTCTCAGACACCTAGAAACCAATTAGCGCATCAATTGACACGACTGCTGTCGCCTCGACGGCGAGTTCTCGTTTCGTCCGCCCTTTTCGACGCGATCGCGAAATTTACTTTTCCCCCAAGGCCCTCCTTCAATCTGAGAGCCGACCGTCCCGACCCTCAAGACGCGTTTTTCGCCGAGCATGCCGTGCCAAACGCGAACGGAGAAAATAAAGCCGGGAATGTAGCACGGTCGCGGCGAGACAATAGCTCGTATTCTCACCGCTCATTTAGGCGCTAAACGCGGCGGCGCAGCGCTCACATTTCTAGGACTTCCGACACTCTGTTTTTCCACGTGTGGAACGCGCCGAGCGTGCTGACTCAAGGCTCGACTCGAGATCGGCCAATCATGCCCGGACTACGGAATCGACGAACAAAGGCCGCGATTTGCAATCTCGCGAGCACGCCACTTTGCTAAGTAAACCCGGCGAATTACAGGCTGTATTATTATTCGCTCGGACTCGTCCACTTAGCGTCGAACGAACATGTCAATAGGTGCAAATGTCTCCCGCTAATCGTCGTCGTGTAATTCAAAAAACGGAGCCGATCGATGCACGATACATTACATCTCGATGCGTTTACATCTCGCCTCGGTTCGTATGCAATGCAAAGGATCTTAAACAATTTTTCTTCCTCTTTTTCTTTCTCTTTTTCCGGATCCGTTCGTCGGGATCATCGTGCACGGACGGTCCTTACCATTTCAATTTGTCGTTGGCCCCTGCTGAGAACGTGGACGACTTGAGCACCTCCCCCATCTCCTCGCGGCAAAAGCTGAAGTTATTTATCGTCCACATGTAGCTGAACTTAACCACCTTCACCTGTGCACATAAGACCTTCAAATGCGATACCACGTCAGAGTCTATCCCGGTGGAAGCTAGCTTAATCTAACTACGCTAAAATGCCTACGCAAACATCACCGGCATCCACGGCCGTCGTCGTCGTGGGCGTCCGCTCACGAGTTTACAAAATCAATTAGTTTGTCCCGTGAGAGAGACAGAGTCCACGTCAAATATTTGTGGGGGGAGATACCTCGGAAAGAATTTCCATATAACTTCTGGAAGGAACGGCTCGGGAACGAAACAATTGGAGCCTTTTACTAACAAAATAAGTTACTTCCCCCCTCCCCTCCCCCCACCCCACGGCGGGAACCAGAACCTCTTCTTCCTTTTAAAAAACTGAGCCGAGGCAACCCGAGTTCTCTGCGTACTTGGGTGGCGTCGGTTGAATTGCCCGGCGGCAGTTGAACTCTTAGAAGTGAGACACATCCGGCGATTATGGATTATCAGCTCGACATAGTAAACGTCCGTCGTCATGGTTAAATCATGCCGCGGCTATCTGACCGAGTCGCTCACTTCGCGTGTATTCAATTAGTATTCCTCTTTATCTGCGTAAGAAATAAATGTTATTGTTGCAAGCCAGACGTCTATTCGGTTCGTCGGAACTCTCTCTCTGAGAGAGAGAGAGAGAGAGAGAGCGTCGATCATAAGCGGGACGGTTCGTTTATATGTTAATGTCGAGCCCGTGAAAAGCTCTCAGCAGAACGAAGTTCTCTCGACTACGCCGAAATCGGCCTTGAAGGCGAAGTACTACAAGTACCAGCATACGGTAGCGCAAAGGGGGACAGAGCGGGGTCGGGGAGGGCGCGGAGATCCAGGGTCGAATCGAATGATCCTCGGCCTGCTTGCGCAATTCCCTTAAAGAATACACAAACGGCTTTAACGGTAGAGGCGTGACTTTTGTTATTTCGAAGGACGAAGGATTTTTCTTTCCGCCTGCCTTTGTCGATAACGGTTCCAACACATATGATCGCCTTTTTCTCTTTCTCTCCCTCTTTCGTTTTCGCTGCGCGAGTTCACATCAATATGCATCGACATCGTGGATTGAGATTAATCGGATTGGAAATTTTCGTCTTCGTCTTTCGGTGCGATCGCCGTGACGAAACGTTAAATGTAAGGAATGTCGCTCGTGAAGTCCGAGATCTCGTGGACTTCGTTTAACTTAGCTTAATTACACAGTCAAATATAAAATTAACGGGTATCTAGAGAGAGAAAGAGAGAACTTAAAACGGACGATGGCGAACAAGAGACAAGGAAGAGAAGATAGTGAAGAAAGACCCGAGAAGGTCGAGACCCCAGAAGTCAACGATCTCTGACGTCAGCATCGTGCGTTACGACCTTGGCGAACGAGCGGTAGCCCGCGGCCAAATCTATTCGAATAGTATTCATTAATGGCGAAGTTTGCGTAGGACTCTTATCGGTCATCTGTCGATTATGCGTGTCCTTGTGCGAGAAAAAACGGTGCTGGTCAACGTCACCTCGAGTTGGCGAGCGAGTGATCGGCGATATTTCTATCTGTGCCCGAGGATGAGATCCTTTCTGATGAAAGTATAGAAAGGAAAGTGTAAACGGGGAAAAGAAAGAATTTTTCATACAAAATTGTACTAAGAAAGAGATTAGAACTAAACGTGTGCAAACATCCGTGACGATTGTTGTGATAATAAAAAATTCAGAGAGTTTAATCGTGCCATTAGAGAGGGTCTGAAGCGAATCAGAGTCTTTATTACTTCATCATGGAAATTAAGGCGCGATATACAAAACTTATGACACACGGAAATTACGTGTCCTGCACCGAGAAAAATGTTTTGATTATATCAACAAGACGTATATAAAAAGGCATTCTAGTTATATTAAATAGAATTTCTGGTTGCTGTAATTAAATTTTTGGTTATTTCGATATTTTGTAGCTAGAATGTTTGATAAACTTAACTTGACAACTTAACATGTTTGACAAGCTTAACTTGATAACTTAACATATTTGATGGACTTAACCTGACAACTTAACCTTTTGGCTGACTTAACATGTTTGATGCTTAATTTCATAACATAATATATTTGATAGACTTAACTTGATAACATAAATCTAATTCATATCCTTACAATTGAATCTACCAGATTTCTAATTTATACAGATTTTTTTCCCAATGTGGATGTTAAAATGATATTTACGTATCTCGGATTTGAAAGACGCGAGCGAGAGAGATTTGTTTATGTGAAGGCTCGGAGGTTCAATCATCACAACGACTACAGAGACGGCTCCAAGTGGAATCTGAGTTCTACCGGCAGAACTTCTCCATCTCGGAAGACGGAGTATACAATATTGCTGGCTAGAAATTCATAGTTGAATTTCAACCTTCTTCACTCTATGATATGTCGAGTTTTGCAGGACGTTATATACATGGGCAGTTTACCTCCTATGAAAAATATGAATATTGGCTCTCTCGTTTTATTACAAGAGGATAAGTCGGGCAAGTTCCTTGCCTCTCGAGACATCATTCTTCCACGATAAGCCGGAAGACGTCAGAACCGCGAGTGTGGTCTTGAATTCAGATCTAGACCGCGACAACGAAATATTCTAGAAAGTACTCCACGTACTCTCGACGAACACGCGGATTTTGTAATACGTCAGAATTTCAGTTCTTGCGACGGGCCACAATAAATGAGCCGAATGAGTCGCACGAGGGCCT
The DNA here is from genome assembly GCA_003063835.1 of Aphaenogaster floridana. Classification (NCBI taxonomy): domain Eukaryota; kingdom Metazoa; phylum Arthropoda; class Insecta; order Hymenoptera; family Formicidae; genus Aphaenogaster; species Aphaenogaster floridana. Next base: position 1,083,631 of record NJRP01000029.1, read on the forward strand.
ATACTCGGAACTTGGGCTATTATCCATAGGAAAGGGCGATACAAAGGAAAGCGTGAGAAATGTCCGCGACGCTATACCTGCGCTCTCGAGAGCCTAAGTGAAAGTTCGTTTCTCTTTTCGACAGGTGTTTTACAATCATAAGAGTTACACCTTTGTATTCGAGGTTTCCTTTAACTTCTCCAGGTTAAGTTACTTACAATAACCCCGCGTATACGATGTTATATCGATTTTAGAGTGAATAATTAAAATTTAAAAACTGCCTACAGGAACTGTATAAAATAATATACATAGAGCGATAAAAGCTATTACGCTGGCAAGGTCAAAGTTATAATTAAATTATAATTATATGAGATAAAGAGAATAAAAATGCTAATGTTAAACAATGTAGAGATCAAGCTCGTTATATGCAAAACAATAATTTAAGATTGAGTGGCCAAGGGAAAATGAGCAAAGTAAGGGTGTAATAAGTAATAAATATAGTTTATTAATATATAATTCGAGAATGAATATAATTGAATTCAAATGTCGAACGTTTCTCTCGTACTCACTGAGAGAGTCTTCTATTATTAAATCCAATATTACATTATTACTTATAAAATTATCTTGAAGCGCAAAGTTCTTTTTTTTTTTCGAGGCTCTATTTGAGACGACAGGGAAGGAGATCCCCTGCCATCGGAGAAAAATTTAATCGCCGATCTTGAATCGAGACGAGCGTCGCTCACGCGGTGTCAAGGACTTCTATTCCCCGTGGTTAGGTGAGTTTTCCCGATCATGGACATCGATCGAGCGTTTTATTCACGATCGCCGGACAGGCCGGGTTCGATGATCTTCGCCGCGGCGTGACCTTCGCGCATCGGAAGCTTAAGGTCGACATTCGCATCGCCGAGAAGCAGGAAGGAGGCGGCTATCTCTCCCGCGAGAGTTCAACGCACGCTCGTACTGTAATCTCCTCCGCGGCCGGTTACTTACGGCTTACGACGATTCGCTCGCCCGGCAGGTAACGAAACGGCATGAGAGCCAGCCGTGCGATGCCACGCTACGGCGTCAAGGACTAGAGAGGCGAGACCAAGCTTTTAAGCGAATCGTATATGCTGTGTGCAAGTATACGCGAAGGTACGCTCGCATCACGACTTTTTTGACTGACGACCGCTAGGATTGCGGAAGAAGCGTGGACATTTCCTACAGCCTACCTATATATCTGCCTACATATCTTTACAAGATTGACGCTCCGGATGAGAAGTTGCCTCGTGCAACTTTACTCGATAAAGCGGCGCTTCTAGACTAACGTACTTAATCTGAAATAATTACGCCAAGTTTCAAGATATTTCGGGAATGTGTACGATTAGGACGAGGAATTACTCCTTAATCCTAACGATCTTCTCTCAATAATTCCTGAAAGTCTGAAATTGTCATAAGCTTGCTCTCAGAACATGGAAGATATTAATATGTGCAATCCGTAGAATCCTTGCGATTCCTTGATCTATAACGAAGTTAAGAACACTTCGAAAAAATTCATTGTTACGATCAATCCTCGTTTACCGGAGGAATTAATCGCGCTAACGCTCGCACGGCGGAGACCATTCGAGCGACCATTTTCTCGGGTTAATTTCGTTTCTCCGACGTAATCCTACGCGTTGGTAACGTGCCAGGAGCTCGGCTTCTTCGTGTACGAATAACACCGTCCGACGCGTACGCCCGCGCGTATCTTCTTTTTCCTACGACTAACCGATAGACGTGACGATGAAACCAATAATATAACTGTGACTCATATAAGAAGTTATCGATGCGACAGGAAAAGGAAGAGAGTGGGGTCCGCTATCTACTGGTTTATAATGTCTGAAGCACGCTTCAGTAAAATCGTTACGTGTATGTGCGTGTGAGTGTGTGAAAGAATAGATTAATTCTTTGTACGATGACAATCAATTATGTCTTCAGAGTCGCTAATTAAATTAATTTCAGAAAACGATCTGTAATTCTTTCAAAGAAATGAGATGAGTGTGTTTTCCTATCTCTTTAAATAATTTATCTACTTAAATTGAATCTGCGATCCAAGTTCGTAACGTTCTAAAGACACCGAATAATGCATCTGCTCGGTTCGGGGATTATCGAATTCTCCACGGTGGGAGCGCAGAGGAGCTTACGAGCCGCGGATCCCCTGATAAATTAACGACGATTCCAGGTGTTTCCAGGGAACATCGCGGAGTTAAATCAAATTTGCACGGAGCGCTCGACGATTCCGCTCGACGACCAGGCGCAACACGCCTCGCGAAAGCATCCGAGCCTCGAGCGGAAGCGACGCGTATAAGCTTGCGAGAGAAGAGAGGTCGAAGGGTTCATCGTCTCTCTCTCCCGGGTGTTCCGCGTAGCGAGTCGGCGCGGATCGCCGCCATCAGGTGGAGCGACGAGGAGGAACGCGGCGGCGGAGGAGGCGACCCGGTCGACGCCCCTAGGAGTCGTTCAACCCGCTCGCGGCGGCGGCAGCGGCGGCGGCGGCGGCGATCGGCCTTGAATCACCCGTGCCCGTTTACGGGAGCGCCGTGGAACGCGCGCGGGGTTCAAGCACCAAGGCGGCACCGACAACGCCAAGTCCGGGGGCTTCCGGTGGACGAGTCCTCCTCCTGGACACGGTACACGACCGCCGCCGCCGCCGCCGTCGAGGTAAACGATCGCTGCTTCTCGCGCGACGCGAATCGCCGCGCCGACCGGGTCGCCAAGATGAACGACCGCGGGGAAAATATTTCTTACGAAAATACTTCCTGCGTGTCGTAAGCAGACGCCGCGCGTTATCGCGTGGTTCACGGAAATGCATGTTCGAACGACGACAGACATTCCAACTATATTCCCAGTTAGCACGTTGACTGTCAATGTATTGTCGGAACCAATAGGTAACTTTGTTCCCGAGGTCATTTTTACATCAGCATGTTTCTTTAATATACTATTTTATTATATTTATTCTGCATCAAAACTTACAATAGAATTTTTATTTCCCTCTCCAACACATCGAATCGATGAATAACTGGCATCTATCCATATAGGTACGAGTTAACTCATATTCGATAATCAACGTGTTAAGTAAATCATAGGAATATTTTCAATGCATTGTACTTACGAGGATCGTATAATAATTTGATTAGAGATATAATCGAATTATTTGGACAGACGTATTTCTTTTTATCTATCTCCTTTTTCTGGAACCATAAATCTTGCAGACGCAGAACGCTTCATGAAATACATCCAAGAGACGCGAATAGACGATAAAATCTCATATATAAATTCGTTTATATTTCACATATATAAATTAAACTTATTTCTCACATATATAAATTCAACTTGAAATTTTAAACAAGAGATGGGATATTCTTCGCCAGTAAATATTAAACCACAGAAGAGATTTGTTTCGACTCAACTGGTCAATTTTAATTTAAATTAATATATCGCGAATCGCGACGTTCCTCGATGGGTTTTGATCCTTTCTAAAGAGAGTGAAATTAATAATTGAACGAGAATAAAGTGTGATCGACACAACTGGCTAATAAAACGTTTATTGTAGAGTACTACGTTTCGGCCATGGGTTTTGGCCCTTTTCAAGTACAAAATTGCATATTTCCTTTATACCAATTACATATGTCCAAACAACGCCATTAGTCTAAAAAATTACAAGTAAGACAATAATGATTTACAAATTCATAAACAGCCGCATCGAAAAGCAAGATTTTCGTTCTTAAGTATAAACAGTGTCATATACTAACTTGTAAATGAGAAATTCAAAAAGTAAAATCAATCGTAATAAAAAGAACTTCAGTATCACGGCATAGTGAACGTTAAACTAAGTAATTTATTATAATCAATATAGTGTCTAGGTCAAATCTATGTGTCAAAAACAGTGTAGGCAATTCCCGAAAAAGAAAACAAAGATTAAGTCGCGTTAATAGCTCTGTCGTATGCTGCAGTCAAATTTTCCGTATCTTTTTGTAAATTAATAGCATTATTGCATTTCTTAATGAACAGCATTTCCGCGATTTCTCTCTTTTTTTTAATGTGTTTTTCCCTGTGTAGTACTTTCGGTTATTTACTTACTGGCGAAAAGAAGATTCCATTATTTTATTTTAATAATTGAAATTTGAAACTTATTGCTAAAGAATTGATTCCGAAAGATTGAGTCGAAGCCGTAGATAAATTAAGCGCGAAAAATCTGAGAAACATTTCCACAATCTCGACTGATCGCAGCGTGAAATAAAGCCACATTAGCTCAACTCGGGAATTTCTAACAACAAGTCCGAAAGCTGCGCGAATTATAGCTCTTTGAAAGAAAAAAAAATAATAATTCCGCATAACTCTACGTAAATCCTTGGATTTCGAGCCTTGAGCCGCAAGGCGATTCTCGCAACGACCTCGGACAACAGCGAGAAACTAAATTCACGCCGCGTCCTCGTGTGAATAAAAAGGCACGAAATCTCGCGAATCCGAAGGATACAACGTTAAAAATATACTCGGGATTTCGGGTGATGATATAATCGTTTCGTAACCCGTTTCGTCAACCTTGAACCCAGAATCGCTCCTTCCGGCCGCGCGCCCGCGGCGCGAGGTTCCACCGTCGCCGTTAAACCGGCGCGGCCTTTCGCGCGAACGAGCGAGACTTCTCGGCGCGCGATATCGCAAATTTTTGACACGCGGATCGCGCCTCGTCGCCGGGACGCGTGACCCGGGTCGGGCTGTGATAACTTTTGACAACTTGGAAGATTCAAAAGAAATTGAAGCTCCGAAGTTAACTCCGAACCTGCGAAGTTTAAGATGCCTTTGAAGCTTTAAAGTTAATTTCGAAGCACCTTAACTTCCAAGATTTCAGAGTTTACTTCGAAGCTTCAAATTCTTTCAAAGCTTCAAATCTTTGAAGTTGTCAAAAGTACAACTGAGAAAAAAAAAGCTGTTGCTTCAATTAAAGTGGTATCACGGGGTGCCAAAAACACAAGTAGTTCAATGTCTGCATTTTTAAACCAATAATTCAATCATTGTTTTAATAATCCAAATATTGGGTTTATTAATAATACAATTGAATAAACTACTTATGCTTTTGGCACCCCGTGACACCACTTTAATTGAAGCAACAGCTTTTTTTTCTCAGTGTAACATATCCCTAGACCTGATACACGGAACGCGTGTCGCCGCGGATGATGTTACGTGACGGCCGGGCCCCGCGTCGCTGACTGACGCGGCGAAATCGGTGTCGCGCATTACGAAAGTTAACTGGAGCACGAATTGACTTTCGATTTATAGGCGAACGCGCCGCCAAACGACGTCGACGGCGCGGTACGGGGCGCGCTCCATCGATTCGCGCGGGCCCCGGCGCGGACGGTGTATCGCGAAATTTCGCGCGGCGCGGCGGCGGCCGGCCGCGGAGCTCTTGCGCAACTCCCCGCGAGAAAGCGAACGTAACAACGTTCGTAATTTCTGCCACGCTGTCGAAATTAGAACGGCGGAGTTAAATATACGCGCGGCGTATCGCATGGGTGAAACTATCGGGGCTCCCGCTCGCAGCCTCCGCGCGGGCGCTTTTTAATATTTACGAGCGCTTCGAACGGCCGGATCTCGCCTCTCCCGAGGTCCGCGCGTCCGGAGGGAGATTACGCGTGGAGAAGAGCGAGTCGTTTCTAATCACGCCAAGATAACGTGCGCGTGAACTTTTAATCAATATCAATACCGTAATCAGTAACGCGCGGCTATATTTTCCACAATTTGTATGTTTATCGTACTTATCGGCACTATCTATATACACATGTACACGCGCCGTGCTATTATTATACCAATGTTATTTCGTTTTCCTAACCAAACCGCCCCCCCCCTCCCCTCTGCCGCTGTCAAAAGACAATTGTTCATTGTTGCGGATCTCCCCGAGCCAGGAGGGGGAGACTCGCCCAGGCTGATAATGAACCTCTATCCATTTATCCGCGGTATCCAGGGCGTCGACGCGACGTGGGGACTCGCAAAACGCGAGTCGCAGCCTCATCGCGAACCGTCCGAATCGTACGGACGCGCGGCCGACCGCGCGAAGCGGAAATAACTGCGGAAGACAAGCGGCGGGGGGGGGGGGGGGGCGGAGGAGGTGGAGAAAGAGGGAACGGATGGCCGCGCGGATTTCCAGCGAGAATCGCGGAACGTTTCCGCGACCGTCGGTCGCGAGGGAGAGACCGACACGGCAGGAGGACGGGAGGAGAGCGACGAGAGATATCTAGTTGCAGGTCGTTCACATCGCGCGAGGGGGACGAGCGCAGTAAAAATAGAATGAGAGCGCCAGGAGCGCGTGCTCTCACGCGCGCGCTACGCGCCGGCGATCCGCCGGCGCGGATTCTCCGCGTCTCTCTAACGCGAGCCTTCCTTCTTTTCTCCTCCTCGCCCTCACCTCCCTTCCCCCCTCCCCCTCCCCCTCACCCCCTCCGCCGCCGCGCCAACGTGCCATCGCTCGGGATTCGTCCGGCGATTGAACTCGGATGGCCCTCGATCGCGGACGCCACTGAAAACCTCATCTTCGACTCCACCGTCCTAAATCCGCGCTTGCGAGGAACAGCGATGACGCGGAAAGCTCTTCGCGAGTCGAAAAGCTCTCCGCTAGTCGGAAAGCTCACCGCGAGTTTTATGTGTAACTCTCTGCGAGTCGGAAAGCTCTCCGCAAGTTTTTCGTATGATTCTCCATGAGTCGAAAAGCTCTCCACGAGTCAGAAAACTCACCGCGAGTCAAAAAGCTCTCCAATGGCGAGTTTTCTGTATAACTCTCGCTACGAGTCAAAAAGCTCGCCAGGAGTTCTTCGCATAACTCTCCGCGAGTCGGAAGGTTCCACGCGAGTTTTTCGCACAAGTATCTTTCGATGCGCGGTCTCTATCTTTTTAGAGATGCGAATTTCAAATTTATCTGTTCGAGATTGCGTTCGCAGATGGTTTGGAAATAAAGCCTTCAATTCTGCATGGCAAATGTAAACCGCGCAACATATAAGAGTGCGACGCGGAACCGTATCCTGGCTGAGAATACATGGTTTTAGAAACAGCTAGCTGCCAGAGGAACATGATTCGGAATTCATACTGCTCAGAAGTAATTTACGAGAAACAGTAATTTCGCGCGGACGTTTATATCTAACGGAGCATTCTCTCGGAGACGCGTCAGATGGTCCTAAAAATATTCTTTTATGTGGCAAAATTGATCCTGCTATCGTAACATTGTCCTATACCTAAAATCGTACACAATAAGCGGCATATTTTCAAACAAAAATTTCTTTAGATTTCAATAAAATGACAGAATCGTCGATAGCGATGTAAAATAAGCGACGAGTAACGATATAAATAAATGGTGTATCCTACGTCTGGTCTCTAGCAATTTCCGCCGTTCACGGTGACTGGGTGAATTTCGGCGCAGGTGAATCGATCGCTAAAACCGCGGCAAAGCGCCGGCGGAGGACAATGAACCACCAACGACGAAACGTACCTGCGTGTAACACCAGTTCTCGGCCACGGGGGTGTTCACTTCCGGCGGTGGTGGGCTCGGGACGCGGCTCACCGCCATACTACTGCTGCTGTGCAGGTTCGAGCTGACCCGCGACGTCTGAGGCGCACAGTCGCTCACCGCAAGTCTGCAACATGAAAAAAGACGTGCCGTCCGGTTAATTCGGATGGATTACGTGCGGTGTAGTTTTGGTGTCATCCCGCCGTACGCACGTTCGCCCGACAGAATGTCGTTAATTGTGCGCGCGTGTTCGCGCGTTACGTCACGGGGTCGTCGACCCTCTCCATATTTCTGGACGTACGCCGGGACACAGAGGGGCTTATTGGATCAGACCGTAATGCACAGGCGGCGGGGATCCGCGTTCGACACTCGGGAAAACGGTATTGCAACGTGGCTATAATTGACCACCGGATCCCGCGAATTCGACCTGAACTATCGGATTGAAAATTAATTCCCGGGACACGAGTATTCGACGCTATTTAGATAACGCTTCCAACTGATACACAATTTTTATATTTTTAATGTTAAGTTTGCGAATACAAGATAGGTTAAATTAGTTGTAAGTTAAAAGTACAAGGTAGATTAAATTAGAGATAGACAAGATAGACTAAGTTAGTCGCAAGTCAGAAGTAAGAAAATGTAATTGTGGGAGTGGAAATCCTTGTAACCCGACTTGGGAATCAAAGACCGACCATACATACATATTTTTGTATTTGCAAAGTGTATCATATAGTTTTCTCCTGTATCATTCTGTTTGCTGTACTTGTTGTATTACACGCTTAATAAAGACGGTACTTGTCACACGATGACAAATCTCCTTCGAGCGCGACTCGACTGTTGTTCGTTGAATTACGAATCTCTTAGAATCGAACTCTTTGGAGAAAAAGTCATCGATCGCGAGAGCTAGAGAAAGGGTAGGGGAACGAGCGGAAAGAGAGGTGCGGGGCGAGAAGGAAGAGCAAGGATGACGGAGGAAAGGTACGCAGGACACGCGATGGTGCTCACGTGCGGTGCCAAGTACGGAACCGCTCGGAAGGCGAGTCAAGTACATTAGCCCCGCAGGTTCATCGGACGCCATCAGGCGACCCGACCAACCAGGAAACGGAAACTGAATCGAGCGGACTCTCGTCGAGTCCGCCACGCTCTCGCGACGCGAAGAGATTCACGCTCCTGCTGCGTCGAAAGTACCTATTGACGAGATAAACTCGTCAGAGTGATGAGTATCACGGAAAAAAATCGTTTGGTTGATACAGTTATGGTTTGCTAAGGCAAGTTTAACATTTATAATTAAGCAGATTTGATAGAATAGCAAAGAAAATATCTCTGAAAGCAGTTATGAGCATAATTTCTTTCCTACACTATCAAATCTGCCAAGTTATAAATATTAAACCTGCATTAGCAAGCTATAACTTGGCTGTCTATTTTTTTTCCGTGTAATAAAAGCAATAATGAAGAGTAGTAACGGAAATAATTGTCCAATATGGCAGCGAATATGGGAGACGAAGTATGGTAGAACTCCTTTTATTTATCGTCGCCAGATAAATAGAATGTTTAAGGATCTGCGCAATCTAAAATCTAATGAGATGAACATATGCTTCGAGCTACTTGGCATCGACATTTCCTCAAGTGAAATAAAAAAAGATACAAATAACCTTGATTATAATTATGTGATAGTAACTGAAATGAAAAGCCTCGCGCTTCAGAAAAAGTATAGCGATGGACCCCTGACGAAGCGGCTTCCTGCTTTAATTGAAAATTCGGCGCGGACGTACAGGAGATTGAGTCCATCCAGCACATCCGGTGTTACTGTATTATTATATCGTCAGGATTCCCCGATTTTATCCCCTCGCACGGCGTACTTTCGTGCGGCGAATTTCTCCGATTTCGCGCGCAAGAGAGAGAGAGAGAGAGAGAGAGAGAGAGAGAATCACGTCGCGATTCGACTTTTCGAGCGGATCGCGTTCTCCGTTCGACCGTTCGTGCGTTCGGCGCTGTAACTTTCACTTCCACACCACACTTCCAACGCTATACTCCCACGTCGCTTTTGCGCTAGATACCGCCGGAGGCATCGAGCGGGGGGAGAGTCGTTATTCGGGGCAAAAAAGACAGTAGGGAGAGAGAGAGAGAGAGACACACACACACAAACGATTTTATCGTAACTCCGCCGCTCCGTTTTATGAGAAAGCGATCGCGGCTTGTTGCTAGAAAGTACAAGCGGAACAGCGAGACGTTTCGCCAATGAGAGGACGATGTTAGAAGTACAGATGTCACACAGAACACGTAAAACCGCAGGATCCGTTGTTTTAATTTCCATCTTAACACATTCATAGCCGCTGACGTAGTAATATATCTTTTTATATTTTAAGTTTAAATTAATCAAAATGAGTTATTTTTATAAATAATTTTATTTTTTTAAATATATGTAATAAATTTTAAAAGTATTTTTAATTTTAACATTCCTCATGTTCATAATTTGGGGTGCTTTCCATTTAGTGACACAAGTCGACACAAGTATCGTTCTGTCTTCGTTACTCATTGAATGCAAGAAAGAGATAAAACGACGTTTGTGTCGACTTGTGTCACTAAATGGAAAGCACCATTGATCTTTTCTCTGTTTAGATTTGTAACAGGTAACTCTTTCAATTTCAAACAAGTAAACACAATATTTTAAAACAAATTTTATAATAGTTTTTATTCTTATTTTAATGACAGAACTTCTGCGACAATCAGCTATAGATTTAGTTTAGTTTAGTATTCGGCTTCCAGTTTTAGAAAGGTGAAAAAATTACCGGCTGCGAAAGTGTCAAGAAGAAAGGAAACTATTGGTCTGTTCTTTTCAGCTGCACTTCTGAACTAGTGCAATAAGTTAGAATGAAAGAAAATATATTTGTCTCATTCTAACTTATTGCACTAGTTCAGAAGTGCAGCTAAAAAGAACAGACTATTAGATAAAAACGGAAAGATTGTTAGGTCTTTCTAAATTAGATAAATATCGCAATAGATATATAAATGTCAATTAAGTAATCGAGATATAAAGCAAAAACGTCACTCGTGTCTAGATATTGTATTTTAATTGAAAAGATTAAATCTCTGAAAAGATTATCTTTTCAGTGCTACCTTAACATAAAAGATCTAAGCCGCGGGAGAGCACCCCGGATTCTTTCGTGTATTGTTTGCTCACTGCTTTAGGGATTAGGGAGGACGCGCACGGGCCCTAGATTAAATCAACACCTCTTTGTCAGAGCGATCAGAATATTCGACTCGGCTTACGCAGGTATGGGTCAGACCTCGAGAGTTCAGGGGAAAGTAGAACGGAGCCCCGGAGCACAAGCTCGCCGGTGAAAACGAGGAAGTTGGGTGAAAACCGTCCATAGTACGTCGAAATCACGTAATTACAGTGCCTGCGAGTCCGACACCGCGAGTAAGCTTCTTGCCAAATCACCGCAATTCACGATGTTTCGAATATATTTCTATCCTTCCCAACTGTTTAACCCTTGGCTGGCGGTGGCTGAGTCACTCGAGACCCAATGGGTTTTCATTAGTTTTTATGTACATATGTACATACATGTATTACAGTGTATGTGTGTGTGTGTGCACGCTCGCGCGTGTATTTATACGCGGAACGATTTTTTTATTAAGGTAATTGAGGGGAAGATGCCAAGCATGATTTAGAATTCATTTATAAAGTTTATAAGTTAACTACTACACTGAGAAAAAAAAGCTGTTGCTTCAATTAAAGTGGTATCACGGGGTGCCAAAAACATAAGTAGTTAATTCAATTGTATTATTAATAGACCCAATATTTGGATTATTAAAACAATGATTGAATTATTGGTTTAAAAATGCAGACATTGGGTCTAATAATAATACAATAAAATGAACTACTTATGTTTTTGACATCCCGTGATACCACTTTAATTGAAGCAACAGTTTTTTTTCTCAGTGTACTTTGGTCCGTATTCTGTACCCTCTTTTATCGATAAGTGTCTTAAATGTGGCTTCTCAGCCAATCAGATGGCTTCCAAGTCTCTTTTAGAAGCACTTTTATCAATAAAAGAGGGTACAGAATATGGGCCTTTATGTTAATTTTATAGTGTTTTCTAATACTGTATTCTTTAAATAACAAATACATTTATTTGAATTAATCGAAATATACATATTATTTCTTTTATAATTTAAATATAAAATGTTTAGCGTCTCCCTCCAATTACCTTATCTAATAAAGTACGAATCAAGAATGGTCTAGCCAGTCCTCCGAAGAGTACGTCTTAAAAATTAAATGCCGCCGCAACTCGCGTTTTTCGTTTCCGCGAGAAACCAACCACCCTCGTTTCTCGCGCTCTTCAAAACGACGTTCCTAATTTAATCCTTGTCCGTACTCGTCTTTGTCTCGACGTACTTTGTCAGCCGTCTATCGCGTTATCTCGTTTGCGTTTTCACTTTCCGTGCTGAAAAACACGCGCGTTATCTAACGCGTGTCTCTCTCACTCTTCATTTCGCAAAAATATCCCCGAACGACGTTGTTTTTCAGTTGCCGATGATTTTATGCCTCTCCGATAACGTGTAATTGAACGAGCTCCGCCACGTAATTGTTGATGATAAGGACGACACGAAGGTTGGCGTGATACCGCGTCGCGCTGCAGCCGATGAGGTTGCGTTTTCGACGAAAACGCACGCCTTTCCGCATGCGAAAACGCGTAAAGCCTGTGTCAGACTACGCATTGGAGACTGAGGATTGCGAATTGCAAATTAGAATTCGATCCAATCGGATAATTTTTATCTTCTTTCTCTTCGTTCCGATTAGTCGAATTCTAATCCAATTTCCAATGCATAGTCTGACACACACGGAGAAAATTTTCTATTAAAAATTACTATGTATGGCAGTAGCCGTGGACCATTGCTGGAATTATAAAAATTTTTACTATGTTTTTCTATGGAAAACATAGGAAAAATAATTTATAATTCCAGCAATGGTTTTTCTACAGAAAAACATAGTAAAAATTTTTATAATTTATAATTTATAATTTTATAATTTTATAATTCCAGCAATGGTCCACGGCTACTGCCATACATAGTAATTTTTAATATAAAATTTTCTCAGGCTTAACGTGCGGCCCGAGGAAATCCGCGAGAAGATCCGCGGATCCTCGTCCCTTCCCTCCCGCGTCTCCTCGCTCGTCACGATCGAATTTAGATCCCGCGTTCGTTCCCCATCGGCATCTCCCACGGTGACTCGGCGCGCACGCATAATTAGATGCGTTCATCTCCATATCTGATTCATCCCGTCGTTTCGTAAGACCGGCAGGTAACGTTCGTTAGCGACACGCGCGCGAGCCCGGCGACGCTCGCGGAAAAAAGGCGATAGAAAAAGGAAGTCTCAGTGTCAAGATCGGAAGGTCGCGGAGGCGACCGAGTGCAACGCGGCGCGAGGCTAAAAATATCACCCGCTTTACGATTATCGCGATTATGCGTAGCTCGCCGATACATACAGTCGCGATACCGATTCGCGACAAACGGGAAAGAGGGGGGAGGGGAGGGCAATAAGAATAGTCTCGCTTCGACGTTTCGGCATTGCGATCGCGAAAGGAATAAAAATTCATTTTTATAAAAAAAAAAAGATTATTTTAAAATAATGTATTTCTGAAAGATCAATTTCCGATTGTTTTATTCAACGCTAATCGCGACGTCGATCCCGGAAAATTAAACGACGTCGAGTAAAATTGACAATTGCACGACGGGCCGCCAGACGTTGCGCTTTGTCGCGATAAATTTATGCGTGATATTACGGATAAATATGTGTAGCCGGAGAGGTGGATACTTTAATACTCCGATATCAAGGAGAGAATTCAATTTCGGTGTACCGAACGCTACATGCTTCCTCTGCGGAGACACGTGGCTGTATATGTATACTAGGACCTTGACGTATTGACAACGATAATATACAGCCTTGACGCTGTTACACAGCTCATTTGACATTCCCCACCATTACGTGCCGCATCGCTTTTCCTCCGATTCTATGCACATACCGTGTTATTTCACTCTTTGTACCTTCTCTCTTCCTGTTATTCCATCCATTATACATCCTGCCTTCCTATCGACTGCGCGATGCATTCATAGTTGATGGACAATAAAGTAGCTATTGACGTGATGACAATTATCAGCGAGAAACTATACATAATTTTCATAACAAAAAGAAGAAAGCGCATTCTTCGTCTCCTTGAAGATCTCAATGTCCTCGTTTCTTCCTTTGTTGCCCTAGACCTGGGCCAAAGAAAGAGAGAAAGCACCGTCGTCATCCCGGGAGAGAGACCCCGGTTGGTACTTTGTCCCAACAGGGACGGATCCATCAAGGGAAGAAAAAGAAGAAGAGACCCAGGGGAGAGGAGACGCTCGGCGAGACGAAGCGGAGTCGAAGAAACCGCATCGCCGGTTGGTCGATTTTCGCAGGAAAGTCAGTAGACGAGACGCGGCGGAGAAGAGGGGCGGAGTCAAGGTTGACGCTGCTCGCGGCGTAAGCCGGAGTGTGTGATAAGACAAAGGCTGACTCTCTTCAAGGGCGCCGCGAACGAACGAACGAACGAGCGCACGAACGAGCGAGCGAGCAGACGCGCGTTATACGATGCCGCGATTCGCCTTCGCGTTTTGCACGCGCCGACTTGTCGCTCCGCCGAGGACAGGCGATCGCTCGCTCGCTCGCTCGGCTCGCGAGGAAGATGCATCCCGGCGACGGGATGGACGGCCGGTTGTCGGCTCAGCCTCGCGGGAACCAGTCCGGCCGAGCCGCGGCCCGCAGCGCGGCGAACAACAACAACACAACCACGAGCGAGAATCACGAATGCCGTAATGCGGGGCGAGGGAAAGGGACGACGGTTGCACGACGGTTGCAGTCGGCTGCATCGACCGCGGTGCGTCTCCAAGGTGGTGATAAGGGGTCTATGTATGTACCCCGTGACGTGTTCGCGTCGAGTGTCGCATATCTCGAGTTGATACGGTCGACACCGCGCAAATATGAGCACGCGGTGGTACTCCATATAGCTATCGCTATCCTTCGACTTTTAAGATTAAACGCTCGCGAGTCAAGAGAACGAGGTTTCGTCGAAGATTTAAATGTAAATTCAAGCGGAACATGTATTAGAAATGTACAATTCTAACAGAGAGACAAGATGATGGTATTAGCATCTCCTGTTGTTGGGAAACATCCGATGTTTAACGACCAACAACACTCCTAAGTAGTGCCGCAGTGATCGTTCACATTTATTACGTAGCTTATCTGCTTGTTAGACTTGTTAGACTTTTAAAATATTTGCGGCACACGATAATCTGGGTAACCTCCTAGGTAATCATGGTAAATTTTTGCTTTCGATATTCGAGGAACGTTAAGCTCGTCTTGTACTTTAAACAATTGCGTAATAAACCGAAACGGCCAATCGCTACATTTTAGCGGCTTCTATATTAAAGCGGTTCTAGCACTACTTCTTAGTCAATAAACAGTTTATTCTTAAAATTGTGTAAAACAATTAAAATAATATAAAAACATTATCAATAATATCTAATTCGCTAATGTCATTATGCATAATCATTGTTAATTTTATGTTATTAAATATTTAAAAAATGACAAAATAAAAGTTACAAGACATTCACTGGATCTAACAATAAGTACAAATAGCAGGTAACGAAATATAAACATGGCATTCATTTACTATTACATCTTATAAAATGATAAATTAAATGTGATCTAAGTTAAAAATAGAAAAATTAACATCCTATTTATAATTATTACATCGCTTTACAGTTCGTGAAAGAGGCAATGATGGATTTAGTAGATTTGAAGTTAAATATCATATATGTCTTGCTTATTAATATAAATTTCTCTCAAACTGTACTTTAAATTTAAATGAAACGTTACCAGAACAAATTTAATGGTTACTTTGTAATTATAAACGATTTTTAAGTTTCTGTCTTACATACAAATCAAGAGAAATTCAAATTAAGAGAAAATATCTACGGCATAAGGTTTTGCATATACTCGTAATGTAAAATTATATACATTTAGAATAAAATATCTTTAAAACGGTACGGTAAAAGAGTCAGTCAATAAAATTTTTTTCTAGATACTGTTGATATAATTAATTTTCGTATCATATATATATTATAGGCTTGTCTTATATTTCATTGAACGCTAGAACCTCCTTATGATCAAACTCCTGAACGTGCGTCATGAATAAAGCTGTTATTCGGAGAAGAGTTACTAACAAAGCGACGAGAGCGCGTTATTATCTGTCACTCGCAGCGAATTTCCTTTCTTCGCATTCCTGCATGATGCGCAGCGACTGACGTCATGAGGCACTTGCGACAAAATCGAGTTAATAAAACAGTTCTTCTGGGCAAAAGCTGAGGGGAAAGGAGGGAGAGACAGTTAGTCGACGCTATTGTCAATATTAATAATAATAGCAGTATGTTAATGTAGAATGTTTTAATATAAGTTAGTGCGAGCTATTTTACTTCTGAACTCGTATTTTCGTTCTTGAGAATTTGCTCGTGCTAGGCACCGTATTGTATTGCCACGCGTTGCATTCGTTCGCGGCGCGCTGATTCAAGGTTCACGGTTACGATAAGAGGCGTACGAAGATCTCTTCGCACAAAGAGCACACGATGATGAACGTCGCCTCGCTCGGACGAAGCAAAGAGCGACGAGGCAAGAACTCTCGACATTTACGCGGTATTGCGCGAATTATGTATAATTTTTTGTTGTTGCTTCACAACAAAACATCGTGGAATACAAAATTACGTGCTGTGATAAACGAATATCTGTGTATAACGGCTGTTAATCGATGATATAACAATCATCGATAATAATTCGCGGTGCGTTTCGGCTTCAAATCAGTTTTCCGATTGGAATTCAGGCTGCGGTGCTTTTATTGCGCTGAAAATAATGAAAATATCGGCAAGCTGTTACGATACACGTTGATATGATTGAATAAATCGCATAATGAATGGAGCTGCTCTTCTCTCGTAGCACAAGTACTTAAATATCTATCTTGAAATAATATGATATTAAATAATACTGATAAATGAAAATATAATATCGATAACATTAATGTTTTAATTAAGAATATAGAACATGTTCACGGAAGTGTGAGATATTCTTCGCATAAATTAACCTCTTTTAACAAAATTGCTGAAAGCTGTTATGCAACTAAATCATTAAATGTCTTCGAGAGGTAGTTTAAGTTTGTTCTTGAAAATATCGCTGAATTGATAATATTGCAAAATCAATTCAATCACATTAACGTGTATCACAACAACTCGCCGTTATTTTTAGCGTAATAAAAGTATCGCAATCTAAATTTCCATCCGAAAGCTAATTTGTACAAGTGCTCCGCAAATCATCGTCGATGGTCATTGAACCGTCGTTAATAAAACTGTCGTTAATTAATTTACAAAATTTTAGTCTTTCATAAATATTACACAAGCAAACTTGCAACAAAAGGCCGTTAATAGAAACTTAAGTTTCTCTTTCACAGATTTCTTTTCCTGTGACGAATGTCTCTATTCCTCTTAATAAGAAAGAAGATGTAGGATGTAGGATTAAGATGAAAGATGCTTTCGCGAACGAAGGCACGGATCTCCTTCTGGCTCGGACATTCGTCCTTCTAGGGCCGAAGGATTGCTTTTCTTTGGGATCTCCACAAGGGGAGGGAAGCTCCCCGGGACCCGACTCGTTTCTAACAGGGGCCAGTGCCCCGGTACGTGGGATATACCGGACGACCTTGGGCCTCACGGCCAATTTGCGAGGTCCGTTCCCTGCAGATGCGCCCTTACGGCCGTCTTATTAGCCACGAAGAATACCCGAGCTAAGAAGGAATACCCTTGGATTATGTCCCTTCGACATCTCGGGAAAGCAATCATGACTTTGCACACATTAAACAAAGGTTTTGTTTAGTCTGTGTAAAGTTGTGACCTGTTTTAATATTTAACAATCGGATTCCACGGCATTGTACCGACGTCTAACTTCAACTATAGTTCAACCGATTTTTCACCCATCTTTTTTTCTCTCGCTCGCTCGCTCATTCGCTCACTCTCTAAATTATAACACCAGCTATAAACCTCGCACACTGTTGTCCCGTTTTATGATATTTAATGATAATTAATGATATTTGCAGATGTATGTATGGCGGCAGGTGCCGCAGCTCTCTTATCATTTCGATCGGATCTCAGCTGCATTGTTTGCATTTTTTGTCTTTTTAAACAAAATTTTTTACTTTTCCTAACAAAATTTACAGATCTCAAGATTAGATGCACAATTTGATACATTAATGATGCACGGTGCATTTATATCCACAAGAATATTTTTCCACGTGCGATTTATTAATTCTTTTCGTCCTTTGCAGACGTAAAGCAATTAAATCATACAAGTAATTATATAAATCAAAAAGTATGCTTAAATATAACGCTACAGAGAAATTTCATCGTTAAATATACGCACACCGGATACTATTAATGGTCTCGTTATTCGCTCTGAAATAATTCCGAGTTCAACACAAAGAGTTCAAGCATCTGTGAAATTAATATCTCATTTTCAGAATTGCGCTATAAATAATAATGTTCTAGTTTAGAACTTCGGACACGGCGTCCAGAACTATCGAGAAAATACCAGATTCCCCAAAAAAAATTGTTTCTATTCATGAAAAATTTTCCAGCGCCAGTAAATCACCGGGATTCTTTCATTCAAAAATATTAGAAATCCTGATTAAAATAAAAAAGTTATAATCAAATTTTTCGGAATCTAAAGATATATATATATATATATATATCTTTAGATTCCTATCCTTTACTTTTATTTTAAAGGAGCCAGAACTTTTTTCGTGAAACGTTTAAATCTAATAAAACGTCAAAATCTAAATATTCTAAAATTGAGGAAGAGAGCGAGAATTTTATCAATTCAAAATTCTGCAAATAAAGTACGAATTTCACAAAGGCGAAAGAAGTAAAAACCTTGTATAGCTAATTTGGCCTTCGATCGTATATACCGCCGTTGTTTGCTTGCCGTTTGGTTGCTCAGCGATAACTTCGATAAGCTTTCGCATACTATACAGTTGCTTACGTAGCCTTTCTGCGTCGTTGACGTCCTCCCCCCTTTCCTTTCCGATCAACTTAACCCTTTCATGATAAATTCTTTTCAGCATATCTATTATCTGAATAAAAAGATGAATCGTCGTTTTCCATTTTAAAAAATGTATTCAAATGTAAGCATTTTCAAGAGATGTTCAAAACAATTGAGGCAAGTCGCGATCTGTATTGTTAAAGCGTAAAAATATATAGCATGGCATCCGATTACGATGATAAATATTATTGGCTCTGAATAAGCGAGCGAGAAGAGACCGACAAATCTCGCTGCAATAAAACGTACGCCCATTTTGCAGCTAATCATAAGATCTACATATTAAGATCAACGTTTTAAGTAACCGCAAAGAAATCACGTTAATATGCGCATTAAATCGTAAAAAATACCCCTAAAGAAGTAAAAGAGTGAAATTTAAAAAGTGAATTTGTTAAGAAATCTCGGAACTTTCGGTGTTTAAAAGTCACTTTTTAAATTTCACTCTTTTACTTCTTTAGGGGTATTTTTTTACGATTTAATGCGCATATTAACGTGATTTCTAATCCCCCTTGTGATTTTCTATTTTAAAAGGAATATCTCTAAAAGAAATATCTGTAAGAGAAATATTTACAAGTTAGATAGGATTCGACGCAGGCTAAGAAAAGCGAAAGCGAGGGACAGGATGATTTTCAAGGGAACCTTCCGTCTGGTTTCTTTATAATGGGAGTCGGTTTTGAATTCCGAGGGATCCGTCGTCATCGTCGTCGTCCATTACGGAAGAGGGGAAACGAACCCTCAAGGGGGACGTACGGCCCTGTACCCTTGAAGCCGAAGGTTGCCACCGAGCGCGAGGGACAACCTTCCTTCCTTCCTTCTTTCCCTCCACCACGCTTCACCACCACCACCGCCATCATCGTATCCTCCTCCTCTTCCTCCTTTATACTTGGCTTTATTTCATCGAGTCCCGGACATCGATTGGCCTCGGCTACCGTCCGCACGCGTGTGCGTATACGCGTGCGTGTGCTACAGCTATAATAATATTCAAATAATTCCCCGAAACGTAAATCACGTACGAAAACTAGCGGCGTCGAGATGCCGCCGATGCTGGCTGCGATCTCGATTTAACAAAAACAAATGGAAGGAAAAAATCGAACCGAGATTTATATCGGTGCCAAAGCGGCATACTCCTGAATAATCACGTTATTCTCGTCATCGAATTCCAGATGTTTATCACAGGTCCTTGAAAGCCGAACGAGGAGAACGAGCGGTGCAAGAGTCACGGATATTCTGTCGGAAATAAAATCGAGTGACGACAAAGTGCAATCGCGGCACTCGTTAGATCCTCGCGACACCAATTTACCGAAACTCTTGGTATCTGCATTGCTAAACGATTTGTCAATAAAGCCTTCGACTAAATTTAATACACGCACTCGATCAGAAGTGGAACGTCGTCGCGTGCTAATCGAGGTGACGCGATCAAATGAGAGGGGGAGGGAGGGAGGAGCGGTAATCGATGTTATTCGGAATATGGGCAGGTGTTTTAATCTACGACGATTGTGTCGTACGAGACGAGCAATACCGCGGCTAAATAGACGTGGTGGTGGTGATGATAGTAGTGTGTGTGTGTGGACACTTACGTGAACGCGCGCGCAAGACCAGCTGTTCGACGGGCACAAAGACAGTCAAAGCCGTTCCCAGCTTTTGCACTCGCGCTGGCTGACGAGAAAATATTGTGACGCAAACGATAACATTACCGGCGATGCAAGGCCGTGGCTTTTCCGATTCGTTGTTCGTGACGCGAGCCGAACGCGCCTCCAGATCGTTTCTCCCCGCTCTCATTGTTCGTTACATGACCGTGATTATGTAAAAAAAAAACAGAATAAATAATTATTTATATCAACGATCGCGCTCGAAGCTGAATCCAAAGTAATCCAGACCGAATGAATTTATTGCGGCAAGTTGCTCATTCGTGTTTGCTCGCGCTCGTTTGTTCGGTTTGGGTGTAGCGGGTTTAGATATAGCAAAAACAAGCTAGAATTTTACGAAGTATTTTTTCTAAATGTAAAACATACGACGATGTCATAATTAACTACTATGAACTATTTTTCCGCATCTGCGATCGTTTCATATTTAAATCTATGCACAGAGCTTCTATTACAATATTCTAAAGCGTACAAGTATATAAAATTACGGGTTGTAAAGTAGAAGTTATATAAATCGCAAATTAGAAAATTTTTACAAATCGAAATTATAAAACATTACACAGGAGTCATAAAATATTTATACTATTACATAATAGAAAAGAGATTTGCGTTCTGAAATTAAAGTTCCGAGGTCTTTAATAGTAGGTTGAACTCGAAATAATTCCCTTTTTTCGCCGCGGCGTCGAGTTTTAAACGTGGACGAGAAACTTTTGATTGGACACGTGGGAGGGGGGACAAATGACCCGCGCTAATTGCGCTCAATAAAGTTCGTTACGCGAGCAATCCTGACGTCGGAATATTTCCCGCATTAATCCCCGGTTATCCAGTTTGATACTTTTTAATAAGCGCGAAACGTTACCTGACCGGCAAGGTAAATCCACGGATCAATCGTCATTGGCACTGAGCGAGACCGAGCAGCTAGGAATTAGAGATAAGCGCGACAGCTGCGAAATGATTGATGGATACGTCGCTATATAGTTCCCCGTGAATTACAGGTAACGCGACCTTGCCGCGACCCGTTTCGCCGTGAATGATTTTCCTTTCGTGACGTTAAAGGCGCATCAATGCGTTTCCTTCGGCGAGATACAACGCTTCGACCGCCGGCAAAATGCAGCGTATAGCGATCCTATGCAAATCACACCTGCATTTCCTTGGAAGCTGCAGCGGCTAGGGTTCTCGCTGTCAGCCTAGAGTCCGCATTATGCGCGTGCAAATGACAAATACGAACGAAAAAATAAAATCGTCTTCCCCGCCCCGCGTACAAGTGCCGTAATCGAGGAGATGCAGGCGTCATTCCTATGACGTGACAGTCGAAGAGATCGTCGGGGTATCAGTGCTTGTGGAAACGCTAAGAGAAATGTTCATTGAACGAGACTAAAAGGCACCTGTACACTTCGGCCAGCCGTAAATCTTCGACGCGATAGGCGAGAAGGTCACGACGGGAGCTACGGACGCGATTAACTGCGAGGAGATACGGAAGTGCGCGCAGGTAGCCGACGCAATGATGTAAAAGAGGTGGTAAAGTTGGCTGAGTGATAAGACGCCGTGATATCCCGAAACAGCGCACGGCACTTCCGGAGTCACGTATTTCACCTAATATGCTCGAAACTTAATTTTTCAAGTTGCAATGATTTCTCAAAAAACCAAGCATCGTATCAAACTGAAATTTTAAACGCAACGTTGGCTTTTATTGAATTGTCTTTGATTTTATATCTGAGAGCCTTGCTATCATTAATATTTAGTTGAAATTTTTAAGTAATATTTTATACACTTGATTCTTGTATGAACTAGAGACATCCGTGTGAAAACTTTCCATTCAGAGATATTAATTTTTTTAAACTGAAAAACACAAAAAATAAAGTATTTATTAATGTGTGTCATTTTGTTAATTTTATTTCTTCTTTTTTATTTCTAGTTCACTCGATAACTGCAAGTATCCTGCATACTATATGATAAAATTTGCAACGATCGGACAAGAGGAAGTTGAGTTATCATTGCAAAACGAGGACTATGTTTAAAAAACGAATTATACTTCTGCTATATGTTTCACACGCTTACATCAATAATTTTGCAATAAAAAATATTTTTCTACTCTCTATATGATATACAAATATCGCATAAAATTTTGCTTCAATACATTTTTTCGGTTATTCGGAAAAAAAATTGGCAAAAATAATTATGAAGTTGAGGCAATTTTACCTTTCCGTCCCTTTAACGCGCCATTTAAATCCGCATTAAACCGAAATCTAACGAAAATATTCTTTATCAATCAGTGACTTATCAATAACGCTGCTTTTATAATGCGTTTCGTCAGGCAACGTTTCGATTGGATAAAAAGCGAAAACGACATACTTCTGAATATCGTCGACAAATGCGAAAGGACCACGCACTAATTATATAAAAAAAGTGGCCGCGGTTAAAATCGACCAAAACTATGGAAAAGTGTAGTTTGTGTGATGCCGATCAAAAGTTCAAATGGGCACGAGCCTCAAAATATACTAGTTTTTAGCTACGAGCCCATAAAGGTAATATTAGCGGGCATTTCTGTCTAAAAATGAGCCCACCAATATTACCTTTATGGGCTCGTAGCTAAAAACTAGCATATTTTGAAGATCGTGCCCATTTAAACTTTTGATCGGCATCACACAAACTACACTTTTCCATAGTTTTGATCGATTTTAACCGCGGCCACTTTTTTCATATAATTAGTGCGTGGTCCTTTGAAGTCAAATTGAAACTGCGAATTTTCTATTAGGTTCGAGTAAATTTTATATACCAGAATTTAATAGGACATTGCAGATTCGAGCATCGGTCTTGAATTCTAAATTACGCGACATTTCCAAGCGCGCCGTCGACGTTTATCGCTGACCTCGCAAAATGGAGTCTGTGCTACAGACATTATGAAGTTTATTTTAATAAAATTTTGTTATCAAGATTAATTAACTTTATAAGCGTGGAAGCGAAATAGTCGTGGCTAATTCTCGGTATTACAGGTAATTTCTGCATTCGCGGGAAGGGCGTAGCAGTGTCAAGGACACTCTCGTCGCGACTCTAAAAATAAAGTCCTGAAATAGCGATTGATGTGGGAGGAACGGGGAAGATCGATGCAGGATTCTAGAATTCGTCTATAGTCCTGTGATTCGTCATTTTCAAATCGTCGAGTCCCGTAGAAGTGCCCAGAAACAGGAAGTAACGACTAACGGTAACGAGACCATCCTATTAACGAAACTGGAAATACCGATTTCCGCGATGTACACGGTGGCGTGCAATTAATCGCGCCGATACCCGCCGAGAGAAATTTAGCGAGGACGCGTTCGCGTAACGGTCGACAACGCAATTTACGTGATGATCGCGTGTTCATTTCAAACGTACCTCGTAAACGAAAATATAAGTATTTTATTTTTGAAGTAAACGGTAAACGCGGGGATCTTATAACTTTCAACTTCGTGAGTAATCCGTAACCCGTATCGGTAGCTCGATAAGAGCAGATAACGAAAATGTAATGACAGTTTCGTGATACTTCTTTGTCTCATCGCGGCGGAGAGACGTGCGATCGAGGGCGCACCTCGAGTCTCGAAAATATTTTCCCTTTTCCCAGTGACATTTTTAAAAGCTTAAAGAGTATAACCTGGTAAAATAACGCTATTAATAAAAATCAGAGTGAAAATTGTCACGAGCAAAAGGACGGACGAGAGCGAGGTATTGTTTGTCACATTTCGATCATTTTGAAATGAATATTTCAATGCGAATGCTTATAGCAGCTTTTTGAATATTTAATTTTAATTATATAAATTGTTTACAAATGTATGTATGTCGTTCCATGGCACAATTAATATCTCAATCTATTTTTCAAGCGATAATAAGTATTTTCCGTTGTTTCCAAATTTGCTCCAAGTTAAAAATTAATCAGATAAATATACAGTGAGTATAAAAATATATGTGTGTAAGGAAATAGGTTTTCATATTTTACAGATAAATATCTGGCATTGAGGAAAAGGTTTCGGTAAAAGCGACGAATATTAACCTTTAGACTGCCGGGAAAGCCACTTTTGTGGCTCTGAATAAATCTCAAATTTCTGCGCAATGTGTACACTGAGAAAAAAAGCTGTTGCTTCAATTAAAGTGATATCATGGGGTGCCAGCCAAAAACATAAATAGTTGATTCAATTGCATTATTAATAGACCCAATATTTGGATTATTAAAACAATGGTTGAATTATTGGTAGCACTCCGTGATACCACTTAAATTGAAGCAACAGCTTTTTTTTCTCAGTGTATGTTATTTATATAGATAAATTTTTGAGAAAAAGAGCACTATTTAAGTGAAAAAATACCGGCAGCGTAAAGGTTAATTAAATATTTAGAAACTGAATCGTTTCCCGGCCGAGGAACATTCCGCTTTCGTTCTCGGCGACGTTCGTCGAGAGTTCTCGTCGCCAGACGAGTCCCCCGAGAGTCCCGACAACGAACGAATAAACGAAGGGACGAATGAACAAACGGACGAGGGAAGGCACGATAACGCCGGGGAACGTTTCTACATTCGAATTCCATCGAGTCGCGGCTCTCGGGCGTTCACGGTCGGACGTGTCTATATGAAAGCAGGCGGAATCGCCGAGCCGTGACGAAGCCCACATCAGGCAGCCTCAGGAAGGTCGGCGTCTAACGTAAAAAGGTGTATTCACCTTGATTCGCGCTCCTTCGCTCGCGACTTGACCAAGAACTTTCCAGTCGGCCAGCGCGAACGCGAATCGCGACGACTGGGGGAGACGGACGGACAAAAGAACGAACGGATGGCTAATGGCCATCGCGATACTCGGCCGCTATCCTCGTCGAAGGGACGACGGGTCGTTGACCGTCGCGCGCCTCCGTCGACGCGGATTCTAGAGCCTAAGCGGAACTCTCGCGCGAGTCGCGAGGGAGATCCCGGGAGCTCCGCGCCGGACTCTCTGGACTCTCACGCCGACCTTCCGAAAGCCACCCCTCTTCCTCTCGCTCCTTCACGGTCTACGTTTTTGCAAGATGTTCGAATCGCGATCGTTTCTTTACACCTTGAAACTCCGTTTCTTACGCCCATTTTCAGCAATGTAGATTAACCTGAATCCCGGTGCAACTTACTCCTTGTCTTTTTCTAGTTCTAAGAATTAGAAAGGGATAGAGAGAGTAATCAAGAAAAATATAGTCGACACGACTGGCCAAATTGATTAAAAACTTCTTTACGATGTTTCGTACCATGGGTTTTGGGGTCCTTGGATAAGGAGTAAGTTAAATCTCGCGACTCTCTCTCGCCCCTTTCGTCTTTCGACACCCCATCCACGTGTCGCCCGCTCCCTCGGCGGGAGGCATCCTCGCGCGTCCAGGGATCCCGGGGATCCCGGGAGCGCGATTTTTTAACGTCGGATTTCGGTGCCGGGACGACGCGACGGTACGCGCCGTCGAGGGGGAGAGAAATCCGGGAGGAAGGAGCGTCCTCGTCGGCGTCGCGTGCTCGGCGACGCTACCGGCTCGCGCGCGGATCGATGCGATTACTCCTCGCGTACCGGTCAAACAGACGAACCCTCGCGCCCTCCCGCGGGGTCCCTCCTCGCCCACCCTCTCGCGGCCCCCCTCGCCGGTTAGCCCCGGACGGACGAAGGATCCACCCTAGCTCCGACAACGGCGAGCCGTACGATTGTACGTACCGCGCCAGCGCCATCCTGACATGAGACAATCCGGGCCCGGCGGGTGTCGACAGCAAGGTATCCAGATCTGCGAGCGGCGACTTGTCGTTGACACTATATCCCACTACTGGACACATGCGCGCGAACAATTCTCCGTCCTTGAACGAAGCGCGAGCTCGTCATAACTTCCGGCTGAGTCGCGAAGAGAGTATCCTTCCTCCCTCTCTCTTTCTATATATATATATATATATATAGATATATATCTCTCTTTCAGTCGCTCTCTCTCTCTCTCTCTCTCTCTCTCTCTTTGTTTCCCTCTAACTCTCGTTTCACCCGGCGTCGACTCGGATCGACCGACGAAGCACGGCGGTTTCTCGCGCGACACGATCGACAACGATAATTACCCGCTTGCTGCCTGAAAATTGCTTCGGAGTCCTGCCTCTCCTCGGTATCCGGTCACTGTCACCACATTTTTACTGGCGTCCATCCGCCAGAGCCAACGACCACGGCCGACGAGGAGAACGACGACGAGATACCCCTTCGGAGATGTGCGCGACGATCGTCGTCGCGATCGGCGGCGTCGATGCTGCGGCGATGCGCGGACCGACGACGCTCGTGGAATCAATCCGCTGGAGAAGAGAGCGAGGAGGTGGCGGAAAAGAGCTCGTTCTCTCTCTCTCTCTCTCTCTCTCACTCTCTGTCTCTCTGGTTCGGCCAATCACCAACTTGCGCCTCGATCTCTCGTTCTCGTTTATCTCGCCGTTTCTCGCCTCGTTCGCGTCTCGTCGTCCCCGTCGGAATCGGATCCTCGACGCCGTGCGCGCGTGCAACTGCGTGCGTATCGAGCGCCTCTCCTCTCGTCCTCTCTTGTCTCGCTGCCGCTCGCTCGAGGTACTCTCCGCGAATTCGCGACTTCGACTCCGACCTACGGCGCTGGCTCGACTGAGCGGAGCTACTGAACGCCCGCTGCTCCCCACCCCCGGCGCGCGCCGCTTCGGCCAAGCTCGGCCACGCTCGGCCGTCTCCGCGACCTCGTGTCGTGCCAGAGAACGACGATACCATCTCCCACCGGCCCGTTCATCGCGCGCACCCAAGGCTCCACCTCCCTTCCCTCTTGTGCCCTTTCTCTCACCCGCCACCCTGCAGGAAATTCTGCCCCGCGAGAGCGTGTGTGTGTGTGTGTGTGCGGTGCCGCCGCCTTGTCCAGGCCGCTCTCGCCGCATCGAAATTGTATTAAATGCCGTTTCCTGGACTTCGACCGCGGGTTCGGACCTCGTTCGTCCCCCGCGAAAGCGAGACTCGCGGAAGCGCGAAACGAGTTCTTCAGAAATTTCAGTTTCAGGAGGAGCTATTTGAGAGGGACGCGGTACAACTCTCTCTCTCTCCTTTGTCTCGCGGATATAAGCGAGCGGGATTATCGGGAAGGAAAGAATAGAAACGTATCTCCGATAATGTCGAGTCAACAAATAATAATACGAACGAGGCCTTGAACGCACCCTCTGCGCCACTTTCGACAAAGGCGCACCCGGTCGAGGATTAAGGGGAGATAAACCGAATCCTTCAAAGAGACGAGGGTTGTATATGTTTCCAAAAGGGAGGGATGCGAGAGAGAGAGAGAGAGAGGGGGTGGTTTCTCGATTCCATTCGGTTAGCCTGTGGCAATCCTTCTCGGATGAAATTCGGTATTTCTCGTTGGAAGGATCAGACGCTTTGTTCCCAGCGATGTAAAAGATCGATCCGGATAACGACGCGCTCCGTTTTCCGATTATCGAAAATAATTATTCAAAACCACGACAACCCACGTGGAAAACTTTCTGGGATGAAATTAGAATCCGATTTCCCACTCAAAAGAGAAAGAAATAAATAAAAAATAACAGATAAAAATGAAAGTTATATAATCAATATACGTAATTTTTTTATTCTACTGAATTCAATGTTTGGTATAAAAATGGAATTTATTTGGTTTCATATAAATATAAATTTTTAACCGTGAAAAAAAGAGACGCAAATTTCTTCATTGTCCTACCTGTTTCCATTCTAAACAGCGATCCATATCTGGGATAAAAATAGATTTCCTAATCGTAGAACGATATCAAAGTGTTTACTTAATCATGAAAAAAAAATCAAAGAGGTCAATCAAGCCGCAACCAATAATTATGTAGAACTACGTCAACTGTCACTATTTCTTGGCACTTTCTCTTTTAATTTGGTGAAAACTTTTTTTTGAACGATAGGTAAACGAAAATTTTGGATGGACAAACATGGACAAGTCGTGGACAAACGAATACCACCTAAATTTTATAAAAATTTGCATTTCGGGGTGCTGATGTCAAATTGGGAAAATCAGCACCCCCATGAACATTTTTCATTAATTTCTAAGCGGGATACGTTTGTCCACGATTTGTCCACCCAAAATTTTCGTTTGCTCACCCTTCAAAAAAAGTTATGACCAAATTAAAAAATTGGAAAAAATTTGACATCAGCACTCCCATGAACAGTTTTCATTAATTTCTAAGCGGGATACGATTGTCTACATTTGTACACTTAAAATTTTCGTTTGCCCATCGTTAAAAAAAAGCTATGACCAAATTAAAAAATTGGGAAAAATTTAACATCAGCACCCCGAAATGCACATTTTTATAAAATTCAGGTGGCATTCGTTTGTCCACGTTTGTCCACCAAAAATTTTCGTTTGCCCATCGTTCAAAAAAAAGTTATGACCAAATTAAAAAATTGAAAAAAATTTTACATTAGCACCCCCATGAACATTTTTCATTAATTTCTAAGCGGGATACGATTGTCCACAATTTGTCCACGTTTGTCCACCCAAAATTTTCGTTTGCTCACCCTTAAAAAAAAGTTATGACCAAATTAAAAAATTGGAAAAAATTCGACATCAGCATTCCCATGAACATTTTTCATTAATTTCTAAGCGGGTCTTTCACGAAACTATACCTATCCTTTTCTACAATTAAAGCTGCAAAACTTACAATATATGAAAGGCTCACTATAGTATAGTAACAATGAATTCCTTCTGTATTGTCTTCTCTATTGTTACCCTGATTTTTTAAATAGAAACTCACAAATCACACGAGAATGTACGTGAATATACGCGCATATGTAGGGGAGAATAGGGTAATTGTGGACACCTAAGGGAGAATGAAAGTAAAACGCAGAAAAATTATAATTATAAATGTAATGTTTATTACAAACTAAACTTTGGATATTCTTCTCTGAGATCAATCATAACTTTTATTTAAAATATAAAAATAAAATCAACATTTTTAAAGAAAATAAAACCGTTCGGCTTTACTCCAATACCTCTGGGATAATTGCAAATTGTTCATGGGGTAATACCGAAAACAGGCTTCGTACCTTTTCTTAGCTCTTTAAATTCGCCTCTTTTTATTTGGTCATAAATACTAGTCTTCCGAACAGAATATTTAGTCACAGCTTGCCCCAAAGTCAAAACTTTGTTCTGAACATCTATTACGGCCAATTTAAGATTATTAATATTTTAATAATCTTAATATTTCGATATTTTAATGTAGTTTTCCTGATATATTTTCGAGGCATCTGAAAAAAAACAACTTCCTGTAGAAAATCAACTGGTAGGCGTAATACCGAACGATCGCAATTACTCCAGTTAGATCGTTCGTAATTACCCCAAACGGCCATTTTTAGTAAAACTAGAAAAAAAATTTTAAACTACTGAACAATCACATTTTGAAGTTATTAGATGCATTCTTTAGTAGATCTTCTATTCTAACAAAATTATTCGTAACAATAATTCAAAAGCTTAAAAGATTAGCGTGATTTATCTAACAGACAAAAATTACATCAAATCGATCGAAATAATTTCACGGTTTTTACCTTGAACAGTCTAAGGCGTTCTCTCGCCTTAGACTTCAGGGCAACACTAAACGTTAGGATAGCTACATAGAGAGCGCTGGTGCGCAGAGCTAAAAGGAGCGGAAAGTATCGAAATGACGTCGTCCGGGATTACCCCGCGTTCGTAATTACCCCATTCTCCCCTATGCCAAATTTATAGTAAATCAATTTAAATCGAGAGATGGGCCAATGACGGTCATAGCGGATCTTAGTGCTCCAATAATATTAACGTGTGACTTTTCTATCTGTCATTGGCCCATCTCTCGATTTAAATTGTTTATACATATATGCGGTCTTATCCTAATTATTATAGTAAATCAATTGTCGACATTCTGCATTATAAAAAAAAAAATTAAGGAAACAATTTTTTCAAAAAGAAACAGATTTTAAATTTAAAAGTAAAATTTTAAAAATTTCCCCCGAGTGCTGATAAAATTCCATGAAAATTCCGAGTTTCAGGTAAGAAATAAATCTCCTAAAAATTCCAGTTTTTTCAGGTTCTTCCAGGTAGTAAACACCCTGGGCTGCGTTCAAAAATCTTAGACAGGTAGATTAGCATTTAATTGACCAATCAGGACAAAAAAAGCAAAGATTTCTGTGTATCATGATTGATTAACAAAACTCTACCCGTCGAGTAGGGTTTTCGAACGCAACCCTGGATATTTATTTGAGATGCAAATTCAAGTATTCTAATCGGAATCTAAGCTATATTTGGAAAGATTTTGGGAAATTTCTATACGGGAAAAATAGAACGTGGGACTGGTTTACGCGTCCCTGAACGCGGTACACGCGGCATACATATACGTGCGATAGGCATCGACGGCTTTCGGCGGCACCGGAAAACGAAAGAGCACGCCCGTCTCTGTTCGTCGAGTTACGCGAAAAAGGGGTCACGAAAATGTTTTACGAGCCCGTTTAAGGTGCCTTCCTCTCGGAGGGGTCGGTGTCAATGGGACCGTGACGTCGTGCCGGAATCACGCACGACGGTCGTGACATTGTGAGAACGATGTGATACCGGGAGAGAGAGAAAACCGGAATACATTTCGGGCAAAACGCGTTCGACGGTTTACCGCACCGCGGAGGGACATCCGGTGTGTGTACAGCGAAAGAGTTATGCCGCGATCCGAGAGAAAATATAGTCTGCCCAAACCGCCATATTTTCTTTCTCTCTGTCACTCTCTTCCCGAAAATTGAAATCAGAAATCTCCATAAAGTCAATATAAAACGTTAATAAACAAGATAATTTGAAAATAACAAAAATAGCAATTATCTTTTTAGCTAGAAAATTGAGTCTTTGTCTCTCGATCAATGTTATGCAATAAATTACATAAATATAAGAATTCATTGAAATCTACTGGAATAAAAATTTGAGAAAGGAAGAGAAAGAGCGTTACGAAACATAAGATGTTACACACAATTTAGAAAGGTAATATAAGTGTTGAAAATATTTTAATTATGATTTTATAAATATTAGAGGAGAAGGTGGTAATATGGAACCCGCAGATTTTATGGAACCCCCCAATATCTTAATACGATTTAGTTGCACTCTATGAGTGACAGCT
>NJRP01000029.1:1123214-1171446 GCA_003063835.1 Aphaenogaster floridana
ATATGTAACTCGTTTAGCTTATTTACGTTGCATCATAATTTCAAATTAAGAACTCTTGGTTAGACAATTCGACATTATTTAAATTTAATATGTGAAATTGTACAAATACATATATAAAATGTATTATTACAAAAACATTTCTAGAAATCTACTTTTAACATGTAAATTTATTTGTGCAAGCTGCTTACTTACCGTATAAGATAATAATTTTATCTACGAGATATACTGATATGTAAATATACACCTTTAATAGGTGGTCCCAATATTACCCACTATAATAGTTGTAATTTTACATAAAATTTTTTTACAGTGTGCCTTGTCTTGTACACAGCGAGCGCTTTTCGTCTCAAGCGCGCCCCGTTAAATTCGCGAGGTGCAGCTCGACGCGTCGATTTCGCCGTTTCGTCATACGGGCGGCTCGTTCCCTCGCGAGAGAGCATCCGCGTTTCCTATGCCCGATCCAGTCCCGACTTTCCCTTAATATAAGTGGCTTAAACGACAGCCGTTGTTTTCCACTTTCTTCATTGTGCGGCTGACACGCGTCTCCGTGGCACTCTCTCCGGCGCGGCGATACGAGCGAAATAAATATGTGTAGGCAGGTACGCGACCGCGCGTAAAGTCGACCCTGCTCCTCTCCTTTGTTCTCGTTCCCGAGAGCACGTCTCGTCAAATCCGTCCGTGAAATTACATTTTTAAAGTTAATCGTCCAACACAATACGGGCGTGTCGCGTGCCAAGGAATTCCACTTCCCGACGATGTCGCGGCGCGGGCCGATGATATTATTCATATCGACGAAAGAGATTTCTCCGTGTGCCCGATTCCGCCGACAATCGCTGACATTTCTTCTGGGAGGACAGGTGGGAGGGCATTTGAATTGTAATAAAAATGAGGTCGGCACCTCTCTTGTGGGCCAAGGCGTCGCGCGCGCGTTAGGCGATCTCCGCTTTAAGAGCGAGAGACACCATCGCGCGCGACACCGATCGATGTAACCATTTTTCTTTCCTTTTTTTTAACTCGTCAACTCGTATTATACATTTATCGAACGAGAAAACCGCGCGGATGCCGCGAATTTCTCCACAAATTGTTATAACAAATTTATGATTAGCAATTACATGCAAAATTCCATCGTGCCTTGCCATTTGCGAAGACTAATTAGATCTACTCGATTCTCCTTTATTTGTGGACTTTATCCTTTACCAGGAATGAGAAATATAGTAGGATACTGTAAAATGCATATTGCGCAAACGTTTGCAAAGAAAAAAGAATAATGCGGTTAAGCGGATTAAACGCGCCTATTATTCGTGCTCTGTCGCGAGATGAACGGAAACGCGCTTAATAGTCTTACTCGGAATTCACCGAGGAGCACTGTATGACAAATTAATTAACGGTGCTCCCGGGTCGGCTCGTTAACTTAATTACCCTTGCGCGCGAGTTCGGATTCGCTCGACCGTAAAACGTACGGAGGCGAGGCCGGCCTGGAGCCACGACAAACCTAAGATCGCATCGAACTGGTTCGCGGTCGTGTATCGAATCGAGTACCGGTATATTATATTGCTTAATTACCGAGATTTCTGTCGATCGCGAAGCAGGTGTTGTTTATCGGAGCGACAATTGATTTTATTAATGTCGTATCGATCGCAAATCCGAGTCGTCTCGCTCACGAGAAAAGAAGTTACACGTTATTTGCAGCTAAATAAAATGCATCCACGGTGTCAAATTGTTCCGAACGGTCTGAAATCTCGAGAAAAACGCCTATTCTTTCGATCAACAATAAATTTCATCAGAAAAAAAATATTCTTCTCAAGATGTCGCTTTCATTATTTTTCGTAACTTAAAATAATTATATTCTTAATCGTACTAATTATTTATTATTTTAAATATTTATTATTTTAAAACAACTTGGAATATGTACATATATATTTCAAGACAAAATTAAAAAGTAATAACTTTTATATCACTTTTATAATATTGTCTGAAAATACATGCCTAAAATTTTGGTTTTGCAATAATAATATCCTTATTTATTAATATTTTTAAAAAAATTTCATATCATTTTGGGAAGCAAAAGGGACAGACTAAGGAACACTGGTATTCATTAATTATTTAACTAGATATTATCTAAATCTATCTTCAAATCATGATAAAGTAGAAATTGTTTTGTCCACTACTGTGTATATATAGCTGGACAATATGATTCCGCTAGTAAATATATAGCAGATCTAACGTCTATTTCCCATACAAGGATGAGCGATGCTCAGAGCGGCTCCTTAGTCAAGTAATTTAGAAACGGTAGCTGGCTAAAAAGCGTAAGACAGGGGAAGAATTTGGCGTAGATTCGATGCATATTTCACGAGAATCTGTCAGGTTCGGATTAGTCGACCGTGGCCTTCGACAGTCCCGGATGGCCAGTAGATACCTCCTCCACGGAGCGGCGACGCGGAGACCCCGATCGATTCCATCGATTATCGATACCGGGGTTAAGGTCATTCTGCAATCTAAAAGCGATGTAGAACGACTCGTGTGCTCCTCGCGCGCGCTTCTCGCCGTCTGACGACGAGGCGCTATCGATCACCCTTGCTCGGAATAAACTTATCGAATAACGTCGCTCGGCAAATAGCCCGAACTCCGTGATACGGTCGGGCCTAATGAAATTGCCTCTCCGGATCGGCCGCGACTCGGAACGACGAGAGAGTAAAAGACACCTTGAAGTATTGTGAGCGTTTCAAAAGCCGGGATCGAGGGGGAGAGAAGGTCGACAGCGGAGAAGTTCGACGACGGATAAATCTATTTTACATACTTGCCTAATTCTCCGATTCTATTCCAGACCTTTTCCCGAGGCACTCTATACAATTTATCTGTTAAAATCAACTTGGGATTATAATTCCAACCGGATGCGGTTCCGATGTAAAATTGGCTTTGAATTTCGAGATCCCAAATGTCTACACGGAAAGAACGGTTTTGCCGAAGTATCTAAAAATTTAGCTAGATACAGATCTGAAAATAATTATGTTGGATCATTAAAATCCTACCATAATTATACTTTGACGGTACAACATAATTATTTTCAGATATGTACTTGGCTAAATTTTTAGATACCTCAGCGAAACTGTTCCTTCCGCGTATCTAATTTCGCAATACTTGTACGATCGCACGAACTCTTCGAAAGAGAGAACCGTAACGTCGCTTCCCGTAGTTCGAACTTCTCCCGATGCTTCCTCGTAATATATCGTCTCGTCGTTTGGCGATCGATCACTACCGAACTATTATCGATCGCCGAACGACGACAAGCAGGAAACGCCGGAGGTCGCGTTGAAGTTACGTCTCCGTGTAGGCACGACTGGGTGTAGAATGGATGGAACGGTGAGAGGCAAGGAGGAACACACGTCGGCACATACATACACATACACGCACACATACATGCATGCATATATACACACAGGATGTCCTCGAGTGCTCGTTTTACCACGTCCTAGACGGCCTCACCGTCGAAAATAACCATTTCGATGGTCGCTATACCGCGGCTACGTGCTCGCCCTCGCCCATTGTGCCGCTCTACCGATCCCGGAAGCGGTCGCGGCTTTCTTTTCCACCGTACTTTCCGGGTAGGTTTTCGAAAAAGCCCGCCTAATGATCTGCACGGTCAACAGAACCGAGGTCGGATCGCCGCTGCCGCCACCACCGTTATTTGCACACGCTAATCTAATCAAACAGTTAGCCTCCTCGACGACGAGAATGACGCTGACGCGATTGAGCGAGTACGCGAGCATCATCATGCCAATGGTCGATCTCAAATATACCGATGTCGAACGAGTTTCGTGGAAAATCTTATGAAACTCTTTCCGGAGTTGCGACTAAATATTTGTCAGTTTTACGGATATTTCACAGTCATACATTGGATTAATTAATGTCGAAAACCCTAATGCGATAAAAGTACACGGAAAAAACAATAAGGTTACCACAACCACAATAATAGTAACATTTGGTACAGCCACGTCCTGTGGTTGTCACATTCACATTGTTTTGTGTAGTGCATCTATGTTTGTCTCAACATTCGCTATGTTTGCTGTACCAAATGCATATAGTTGCCTTTACATCAATGTGAATGTGACAATCACAGGACGTGGCTGTACCAAATGTTACTATTATTGTAGTTGTGGCAACCTTATCGTTTTTTCCGTGTATAAACGATCTAAGACCGACGATATCATGCCGGGTTCGGCTTAGACGCGTTAACTGCACTTATACCGATCTATCATCGATTTACACGGCTCATATAATACTGACTTTTGTTGTTCAACTGATTTTATTTTCCAGTTTTCTTATGTGGTCATGTTATCGGCTGATATTAGCGATTTAATCGTTAACAGCAAGTTTGAACACTGTTAAAGAATTTTTAATATTCTATATATTATACGCATTTTGTAAAGATTTTCTGTCCTTTTCTGTCCTTCCCATATGTTATGGGATAAAAATAAAATTACATAAATATATTACAAAATAAATTTATATAAGTATCGAAATATATTCGACACTAAATATCGAAAGTATAAGTCAATTTATATAAAATCAAATTATCAATAAATCTAAATAAATAAACTATGAAAGATTAGGATAAAACTAGCGCATTGTAAAAATACATGAAATTGGTATTTATATTCATGCACTTCATTTAATAAATAAATTAATCAAAATGTGTTTTAAAATTGTAAAAATGTTATCTTTTTATTTACGGTTGAGATACGTATACGAAATAAGATTTGAGTACTGCTTTCTTGCATCAGTTTGCTAAATATTTATTCCTGCAAGGCCAAACACGCAGACTCTAAATTAAAAAATATTTGAGGAGGGAAAAGAACAAAAAATACAATAACATACGTAAATTGATAATTTTTTTCTGTCGTTTTATAAATACTATTTTTTTTATTTCACATGTAGCGCCTTCTTCCGATATTCGTCGCCTATAAAATATGAACATCGTGAGAAGACTTATTGTTAAATAAAGCTTTATATTCTAAACAAACGTCAGTATGTTATGTTATAATATTATTTTACTTCTTTCTCCTTTTCTTTATTTTTCATGATTTATCCAAGTTATCCGAAACTTTAATTCATCATGTAATTAATATTAAAATAGACCTCATAATTAATTATCATATTATAAATATATCGTGTCTCCATTATGTTCTCCATTACGCTTCCTGAAAATTCTATCTGCATACAGAGCACACATAATGAATCATCGTACGCACGACAAATTGTACTTACTACACAGGATTAAATATTAGCACTCATTTGTTTTGCTCATCCGTTTTGAGGCAATGGATTTATGAAATATATTTATCGGCATATGTACATCTACATACATCTTACGCATGTCTGGCACAACAAATCCGTTATCTCAATTTAAAATAAGATACCTACAATTCATCACTCACCGATATAATGCGCAACGGCGAACTTGTAGCTATAACTGCGTTGATATATAAAACGTAAATATGTTTACATTAAAAAGCAGCGTCTATAAATTAAAATAATTAATAGATTAATTTATGGAAAAATCACACATTAATATTATTGGAGCACTAAGATCCGCTATGACCGTCATTGGCCTATCTGTCGATTTAAATTGTTTAAAATAATTAATATTTCGAAAAAATGATTGTTACGCGTATAACGCGATTGTAGGCAATTGTAGGTAAGTAACGAATTATAAACAAGTAGAAATTACTAATGAGTGCTCTGCCGTAGCCCGATACTTTCCAGACCTTTTTCTCTTGTCAGATTCTTCATGTACGACACAACACTCGCGGAAATATAGTTAAATACGATCACGTCCGTATTAATCGCCAGAATACAATATTACGCGAAATTTTGCACGACATTCCTGACGCTAATCACATTCACCGCACGAATTATAACACGATAGCATGTTATAGATTGTAAAAAACACGCTCTTGCCCGCTACGAAACGTATTATAACATAAATCGAGTATTCTACTTTCTCTGATTCCAATTAATTATTAATAAACAATCAAAATTACAATGATTTTCTATTGCTCAGATTACTCGATCCGACGTTCCGTTTATTATTATCGCGCACTGAATTGGAAACTGATAAGCAAATTAAAATTTAGCGAAGAATTCCAGGAACGATACGAGATACGTTTAGAATGAAATATCACATAAGAGATAACGGTTGCACATAAGAGATAATAGTTGCACGTAAATTATAAAAGAGTGAAGTACAGATTTTTGATCCTTTGCCGTTTCAATCCCTATCACAAATGAATACATCACAATGTATAACAATTTTTATAAGCAAATATTTATAAATGTGTTTATATTTGATAAATACATTTACAGATATATGTTCTCAAAATCAAAATTGTCATTCGTATACACGCTATAAAATATATACTAATATGTATTTACACATATATACACAGAATAATTCATATTCGCAATAAAAAAGAAAACAGCAGATTTAATCAATTAATTAAATTATAAATTTTATTAACAAAGGCGCGGCAGCACGCCAGCAGCCTGTGGTGTGGTTGGGTGGAAGTAAACTGGCGAGAAGCATGAGCCGGCTCTGATTTGCCTATAACTTTTAAACTAGAAGGGGGAAAACAAAAATTCCAACGGGGCATTCGTGCGCAAACGATGGGCAAACGTTTGCAAAAAGAAAATTTTTGATTTTTCGACATTGGGGGGTCAGTGTGAAGTTGCCCCCCTCCCCCCCAAATTGAATTGCTTATAACTTTTGAACTAGAGGAGGGCAAACAAAAATTCCAACGGAGCATTCATGGGCAAACGATAGGCAAACGTTTTATAAAAGAAAATTTTTTATTTTTCGACATTGGGGAGCTAACTTTACACAGGTGCCTGAGGCGCAGTTGTACGTGCGATAAATCAAGTTCACCAAAGGCCACCGAAGAGGATTTCAATGGAGATCGAAACCGGTTTTGGAAATTTGGAAATCGTAATCACAGTATAATTATTTGTTCTACAAAATTTGATTTATCGCACGCAACTGCGCCCCAGGCTCGCGCTAGCCATCGATTTGTAACTATAACAGCTGTATAAATCTATCGCACAAACTTAATAATTGTTCGTAGGAAATGACTACGGTTCCTCGCGGCGTTTATCGCGCGGTGTTTCGAGAAATAATAATAAAGGCGGAACCAGACTATGCGCGATTCGTAATTCGCGATTCGTGATTCGTATATTCGTGAATAGTGTAGAGGGAAAATTCGTCGGCTAGCTCGGCTAGCGAATCAGTGCGAATGGCGAATCGCGCATGGCGAATCGACGAATTTTCCCTCTACACTATTTACGAATATACGAATCACGAATCGCGAATTACAAATCGCGCATAGTCTGGTTCTGCCTTAACACTACGACACGGAGCTATTCGTGACAAATATCTGCCCGAGTCTCACCGCGCGAATGATAGCGCGGCGACCTTGTGTAAGCATAGCATGCTGTATCGTACCAAACGACATTACGTTTACTTATAATATAAACATTATGTAGCAGTGACGAATCAGCACACGTAAACACACATGCACGGGCGCGCTGCTCAATTTTATATTACTTTATAATAGCGATTACTTAACTCCCATGATTAACGATTCGTAAGCGTATCGAAACAACAGCTACTTAATGAAGCAAAAGTTTCGCGCAATTTATATTGTTTGTTGTGTTAAAACATTTGATATTGAAAGAAACAACTCCTAATGCTTCGTGTTAGAATAAATTGATAACGTAGGTATTGATGATAAGAAAAAGCGTTAATTTACATTTAATACTTAGCAGAAAAATTTTCAAAATTTAACGTATATTTCCTAAATATAATTTCGTAAGAGCATAAATCAGTATTTGATGCTTAACTTTTTGGCTACTACGCACCACTATAGTAGCTTCCTGCTAACAGATTCTTTGAAAGAAACGCCATTATAGTGACTGTTTTCTATACCTACTTTTCGTTATCGTCGTTATCAGACAGAAATGTCTTTAGTTGTTTTAATCTGCATTTGTTTCATCGAAAGAACGCGTTTCTCAATCGCATTCCGCGGCCCAGCTGTGTATACAGTGGTATGTACAACTCCACGTCCAGCACAGCCATAGCAAAAAGTTAACTCTTTGTTGCACACATTTTTTAAAATATATTTTGCTGAATTTTAGTATATGAGCGTTTTTGGGATCGTTGATTACATATCCGAAGTCGAAATTTAGAAACTCAAAATGATAGATCCAATATATATAGCAGCCAAATTAAAAAAAAATTAACTGTTATATAATACATAACTAAAATTTTATATATAAGAGTTTTTTAAGCTCCTAATTTCAAATTTTCAGTCAAAAAAAATTCAAAATCTTTACTACTTCTTAACGAAAAAATCTTAGTCATTTTGGATCTATTATTTTAAATTTTCAAATTTTAAGTCCAGATTTGAAATCAGCGTCCTTAAAAACATTAATGTAAAGATTTGCAGGATATGCTTAAACTTTTTCTTTCCAGCATAAACTTTTTTTAAAAAGTGCTAATTTTGACCGATATTTTGTTTATGATTTATTGTTGATGCAAAATAAATACATATTTATGTTATTCATGTATGTATGTCTCAAGAACATAAAGGTGCCAAATATGTTAGGTTACACAAACCAATTAAGAAATGCGTAAAAACCGCAAAAAGGCAAGTGTCCTACATATGGGACATTATGCAGCAAAAGGTTAAGATCAATAACAGTTAATTGCCATAATGTACGTAGTATCTACAAATAAGAAACTAAGTGACAAAATCAAGTGAGCAGTAAAAATCAATAACAGATAATAGATCGGTATGCGTGCAAGAGTTTTTATGAGTTTGAGCGCACGAATTCTACACGATATTAATTGCCTTTAAACTTTGTTAATAACCCGGAAAATATTATGGCCTCAACATATTAAGATTTTCTACTGTAATTAATATTCAGAATATAATATATTATGATTACCTCATATTTTACATGTTATTTGTAAAATATTGTTCGAGCGTTAATTGGAGCACGCCCTCGCTATAATATTAAATCAAACTTTAATTAAATTAAATCAAAATTATTAGTTTGCTCGAAATAAATTAAGGGATAAAAGTATCAACTTGCAAGAGTACGCTATAATACGTACAAAGTTATAAGAGAGAGTTAAGTTGTTATGAAATATACAAATTAAATTATATTGTGAAATATAGTGAGTCCAACGTAATTGAAAAATTACCGTGGCCTCGACGGCATTCCGGTTCTCGGCGCTTCCGAGACACAATGCTTATGAATATCTTTCTTTTTTTTTTCCTTTAATCTGGTCATCAGCAACGACCGCTCGTGCAGCCATTAGTCCTTAAATGTCGGCACGACGCGATTACACGTAGGAGCGTTAAATGCGCGCCTCGCGTTAAATGCACGCGCACAGTAAAGAAATCACGTAAGGATCATCGATGTTAGCGACTAACGATGCCGATATCTTTATGTAACCGCGAGGACGAATGATGTCACGTTCGAGTAGTATTCACAATAGCCGCGAAATATCGTTGTCTACGTGCAACGGTATAAATTGTCGCTTCTTCTTCTTTGTCCTCATCATCGCCTCGTCTTGCTCGCTCTACGAAGCGCCCATAAAGCATTCGCGACTCATCACGCAGGAATGAATGTTCCGATAAAGAAATAATGCGACGGATTCGCACGCGGAATTACGATAAAGTATGCGGAAGAGGCGTCAGCGATAAGCCGACGAGAGATGTCTCACTTAAATCGAGACTTGACGTAAACAACGTTGCGAAAAAATTATATCGAAGTCTGAAGCATTCTTGATAAAAGTTCGATTTTAATTTTAAATTTAGTCTCAAAAGTAACTTTAATTTCGTTAATTTTACTTACTATTATATAATGATATCATAGCAATTAAGGTTACAGGCCAAGGAAGGAACAAAAAATTAAACGATGTTACTTTAAATATATAAATACATAAATAATTTAATGTCAAGAGGTGGTCAATAATAAAATATACGTTTCGACTGCAACAGTCTTCTTCAGTAAAAGATGTTGATTGAAATCATATCATTAAATAAAATAAACAGTAAAAGATGTTGATTGGAATCATACGTTTTAATTTATTTTATTCAATGGTATGTTTTATTATTGACCACCTCTTGACATTAAATTATTTATTTATTTATTTATTTAAAGTATCATCGTGTTGTTTAATTTTTCGCTCATTCCTTGGCCTCTAACCTTCCTATGTTGCTTTGCATACACGAGCTTGATTTTTATTTATTTATCACTTGTTAATGATATCATAATTTGTTAATGATATCATAATATTTAATAATTTTTAATAAACGTTAATAATTTATTGAGAGATTAATAAGTGAATCTATCCATTTCATTATGAAAGTGACGTTACGTTTTTCGATATGCAAATGGACCGTTTTATCGCTCGGTAATCTGAAGATTAAAGCAAATGCTAATTAAAGGATGCGATTGAGACAGTCTGCTGAATATCAATGCTCAAGATCGCGTCGGTTCTTATTGACTTGGCGAGACGATGAGGACGAAAAGGAAGGAACAGGATGTCGTCATTCCGTATGGAAGCGATAAGGTAAAGGTAAGACAATCTGCATTTGTTAAAAGACATCGCATACATGCGTCTACTTACTCGTTGGCATAGTTCGCTTCACCTTGGCGATATCACTCGAGAAACACACGCAAAGTACACCTGAAATCAAGAGTCGAAGAGGTTACTTCAGTAAGATAACAATATAACAGAAAATTAACGAAATAAGATCGATGTGTTGTAATTCCGTAATTTTTACACATATGATAAATTAATAGATATAAATTATAAAATTGTAAATTAAATACAATACACAGTGTTAAATTTGTAATGTTAAATTGAACTAAATTTGGGTCAATTATAATCATTCCTATAGATTGCTACTGCTCCTACCCAATATGTTGTTAATTTAATTAAAACAATTAAGTTAAATAATTTAACTCAAGGAATGTTAAAATCTGACTCAAATTTGGTTTACTAGTCACATAAAGTCAATGTAACTTTTACATGAGCAAAAATAACCTATTGTTGTGTTTGACACACGTAAAAGTTAAAAATAAAATATGATTTAACCTAAGAAATTGATTTAAATTTCATCCTTTAATATTTAATAGTGCATAAAAAACGACAATGTCAATCTTCAAATATGTATAATTTATAAATAATATATATATATAATTTATTAACTTCAGCTTACAAAGCCAAGAAGTGGACTTGGTTTACAATTTCCCTTAACTACTCATTTATATAATATGGAAGATACGTATATTTCTATATATTTTAATAAGGAAATATCGCTGTAGGAGGATCGACGTGCAGTGTTTGTCGGAGTATTAGCTTGCACGTGTGTACGTAAAAGCGGTACCTAAGATCGTACAATAATCTGCGATGGTCGACCTTTTGCCGAGCGTTTCACGAGGGTATATCCACGACGGCAACGGCGGAGTGAAAATCGACTTGTAGCTGGAAGCTACGGCAGAACTTTCAAATCGCCACTCTACCCGGCCTTCACATTTTCACTAGATGATTTTCACCCGACGGCCGCCGCTGTGATTCACTTTCCTCCTCGGGTGGGCGTTTACGTCGACCGAGCGCAAAAAGGCGCAAGAGAGCCGGTCACGAATCCCCGCCGAGGATATCGAATCAGAGCCTCGCTAACAAACGATACGTGCCGTATACCGTGTTAGACCGAACCAAGCGAACTGCATTAGTTCCGTGTATCGCCAATCCAACTCGATAATTCCAAATAAGTCAAAGTTAATTCTTTCAGAATATTCGTGCGTCGTGTTAATACAAGCAAATTGAAGC
The DNA here is from genome assembly GCA_003063835.1 of Aphaenogaster floridana. Lineage (NCBI taxonomy): Eukaryota > Metazoa > Arthropoda > Insecta > Hymenoptera > Formicidae > Aphaenogaster > Aphaenogaster floridana. The sequence goes on from NJRP01000029.1 coordinate 1,135,114, forward strand.
GTAATCTCGAGAAAAGGAATGAGATTACAATTGGCTAAAGACGCACGGCGGGATATAGGTTGAGAATTAATTTTCTCACATTCGAGGTAGAGGTTTACGTTACTTCTTCCACGCACTCATTCGTGCACACAATCGGAATGATTAGACGGAAGCGGATATTAAAGCGAGCAAATAACGCACGCTGCTCATTTGCAATGCGGTATCTCGAGCGACGGCTCTATTTGGACGGTAACTGTGGAATCGGTTAGAAAGCACTTACAGATAGAGAACCGCCGCGTATTAACTGGATCTTCCCGTGGACTCGGGTCTGCGCCATTCCCAATTATCGAAGCTTTCACCCTCGCGCTCACACACAGGCCACTCGCCTCTAATCGCTCTAAAATCGGTATGCTATTATCGCGCGAGGCGACGTCACGATAGACCACGGGCATTATCGTTCGGGGCTTCGGCGTTACGGTCCATTTGGTTGATCGCGGAACGTTAGAGAGAATCCTGATCGCACGCTATAGAAAAGGGTAAAGGGAAAAGAAGCGGGAGGTCGACGAAGGAGACGAAGGAGGAGGACAAAGCTGGCTACGAGGGCATCGCGTCCATGAGAGGAAGAGAAAGAGGGAAAGAGAGAGATAGACCTGAATACTACCGTGTGGTACCGGATGGAGAGAGAATGCCCGGTGTGAGGGGCGATCGGGGGGACGATTTGGACAGCGACGGCCCTGAGCCACTTGCCACAGTAGGTCAGCTCTCTTCACCTCGCTTCGCCTCGTTTTTCGAGCCTCCATTATACACACACGAGAGGAGATCCTCCTCCGTTGAGCTCTTTCAACGACGTGCACGATATATAGCTTTCTTCGCGCCCGCGCCACCCCCTGCTATGTTTACCTGGGTCCGGGATCCGATTTTCCTACCGTATGCTCGCTACCGAATGCACTGCGAAAATGGCTCCAGGATTTCCTTTATTCAAGATCTTTGCGGAGCAGAGATCGCGACCGGTATAAGCTCGGCGAATAACAAGCTCGCGGAAATGATCTACCTCGTTAAGGTCCATTTATCTATAAGTTCGCAACTATGAAAATCCAAAATTATGTACCCACAGATTTTTCTTCTTGCGATTAGAGACGCTTAGGCCAAAACTTTATCGTATTAAAGTCCGCGTAAAATTAAACGGAAGATAAAGAGGAGCGTGTGTAACACACTCAAAGGACACTCCGTAATGCAGGACTGTTTTGAGGGCACTACGTGTAGTTCCACGTGCGTCCCATGTGTAACGCAGCGTTCTCTCGCGAGACGACGACAAAGAAAAGCGCGACGCCTTTGGAGACCTTTTGACAGGCGCACGCGGACCGATTTTTATCGGCGATTCGCCGACGATAGCCACGCTGCGATAACGGGAAAAGTGGGTCGGTGCTGAGAGGAGTGCGGCGATTCGGGGGAGTTAAAGCGCGGCGGCTAGCATAACTTCTCGGTGAATTAGCGGCGGCGAAACGGTGTCATGTCGCAATTTTGTGGAAACAATTCGCGCCAGCTTTTGCTCCGGCCCCCTGGGGGAACGTATCGCCCTAATGCGATTAAGAGAGGACCGTGAGTAATGCCAGGTGGTGCCCGCGGTTATATTACTTCGCGGTTATATTACTCCAAATGAAAGATCGAAAACTTTACGCGCCAAGCAACAAGTAATTAATCATTAGAGCAATTAGTATTCATCGGAATGACTTCTTTTCGGATCCATTTTCTTTAATAGGGCAGAACTTCGCCGAGTAAATTTCCAACTACCGCCACTTTGGCATGAAATACGTTCGTTCCGTATTCTTTCCCTTTCCCTGCGCAGGCGGAATTCGGGTTCATAAATCACGCGGGGTACCACCGCGAGCACATTTTCTCCAGATGTCATTCGGATCGATAATCCACTCTCGACGTCACGTCGATTCTCTCTTCCCTTAGGAGGAAGTTCATCCGTCCACGACGGGAGAGAGAGGACTTATCGTTAACCTCGATCCTTTCTCGTAACCGCGATGTTTAATACCCACTCCCACTCGTCTAACTGTACCACTAGGTCGGCCAGGTGCCATCACGATCGATTAGATAGATGTCGATTAGGGAACTTTGACGTTAGAGCCGTGACACAAGGAGCACGAGATAAGAACGTACGTGAGGCATAGCAGAACATAAGAACAAACTATAAACGAAGAACAAATGTATAGGAATCCGATCTATAATAAGAGGGTATCCATACACAACGCATTTATTGAGACATAGAAATCTATTTATAAATGTTCGTGTTCTCTATTTTTTCCTAACCAGTTGCATCGAGATTCTTATAAACCTTACTTATCGTTTTTATCTTAATATATATCACTCCTGCCTCTCTGTTCATATATATCATTTTACATTTATTTCTTATTTTACCTTTATATTTTTGACTACACTTCCTATGTCCTGATCTTCATTTTTTTCGACAGTTTTCCTCCGAAAGAACTTATAACGGAACTCGGCTGGTGTTACATCACAATGTCAGTTACATTGATCCGGCGGCGGGTCACGCTCGCGCGAGGCGAGCGTTCGGCCGAGCAAATTTGTAACGGCGTTACATCGATCGTATCGTCGTTACACCGAAAACGCGCGTCGTTAACATCTGCACCGGTGGTTAAAGAGAGGAGCGCGTAAGGCTGAGTAAGAGTAGTCAAACTGGTTTGCTATAAATCGTCTCTCGATTACAGGAGTCGCGTCGACGTCAATTAAATCAGTATTAAACTGCCCGAACTGTCGTCCGCGAACTAATAATCTGCGTGGCGCCATGATAAAAGATTCCTCACGACGATAAAATGATCCCTTACCGTTGCTTCGCTTCAAGAAGGAAGGAGGGAAGGAGAGAGCTGAAGTAAACAAACTTTCCTAGATTACGAATCGACCGATATCTAGCTACTCCCGAAGTCGTATTTTCCGAGTATTTATTCGATACGAATAAAATAATTCGTATCAAATGTGTTCAAAAATAATTCTGAAAAATGTAATATTTAAATTTGTAAAGTTTACTTTTTGTAAAATTTGTAAAGTTAACTTTCCTTTTTTTCCCTTGTCCCATTTTGTTTAACCTTTCCGTTCTGTACACATCAACCAAACGATACACATGATGAAATTTTTGACACAAGTTAGGCTGATTCTTCTTTAGATGCGTTTCTTTCTAGTTTGTAATTTAATATTCGTTATACTATTCGTGATATTATGACAATTTACATTCATTTTAATTTGTTAAATCTAATCTCTTTCACTTTATTAAATTCTTAATCCTTCTTTATCGTGAAATGTTCATTGACATAAAACTTTAATTGTTAAAAAATTCCTTTTGTTCGATCATTTTCACACTACGTAAAGTAACAATGCAATCCTGAGGAAGACCAGCATAAAAACAGCATAAAATCCTGTGCAATACAACAACTCTCAGGCCGAATTCAATTTTTATACAGTTCCATTTAATTATCTTTCTAATGCATGCGACATTATATATTTAGCCCCTTTGCACTCTTAATAATCTTTAATTGACTTTTTATACTTCACACTGAGGATGACCGAGTCGAAAGTCAAAACGTCTGTTTCATTTATATTGTATTATTTGTACATTAATATAAATATCTTCTTGGCACGAAAATCCAGCTTGGCTTCTTTATAAGCTCCTTTCTATTATATTTTTAATCTTTTGATTCTATGAATTCTTTTAGTTTCTTATTACTTTATTTTTAACCTTTTTTTATTTTCCCTTGGTGATGCACACACAAGATATACGATGTCTTTATTCCGCGCCGAGTGCATGTTATCCCCATGCGAGTAATTCGAGAATTAACGAACGACGTCGTGCATCTCGCTTCCTTAAACATTTCGGAAAGAACCATCTATTAAGAGCGGTGGGAGTTTGGGATCCCAGGTCGTATTTATCTCCGATTCGCTTAGGCCGCATTTAGGCTCCCTGTCTCCGCGGGTGGTATACAGTGGCGAATGATGATGATGATGATGATGGCGAAGAGGACAAGGACGAGGGGAAGCTGGTTTCCCACCCGCGTCCTCGTCTTTACCACAAAACGCCCGGATGTATAGATCCGCCTGGGGCCAGCGAGGCAAAACGGGACAAGCGGTGATTGACGAGAACGGCAGCTGCGAGAGCACGGTTCCAAAATCGACGAACTCCCAAATACCGTACCGCGATAACTCGTTTCGCGGCTTTTCCACGAAAGTGGAGCGGAGCGCGAAGACGATTATCCCGGAAACTTCTGCCGGAGAGCTCGCGATATCGGCGACGAACGCGCATTAATTCTCGCCGATTGCATTGCGCTCGTTCGTGGTCTCCGAAGCGCGATTAACCCTCTGACGTACGTTGGGGGATCAGGGAGAAAGAGAATTTTGCGATTTTGGGACTACGAGATCTTTCCGTGTTACTGAAATAAGAAGTTTGAATTTTTGGCTAAAAACTTTTTAGCTTTCATTTTTAGCTTTAAAATTTAACTTCCAAACGAAGCGATTAAAAAAAATTCTATGAATACGAAAATTCTCGAAGCGGGGAAGAACGAGAATGGGGTTCGTTCTTTCGCCCCCGTGTCGGCGGGATGGAACGACAGCGAGGGCGGAAACCAGGAGGGCTCGAGAGGCTCCCCATCGCTGGGCAGCCGAAAGAATCGCGTCGCGTCTCCGAGAGGGGCCGAGAGACCGAGGGGCCCTACGCGCGCCCTTCGACGATTCTCGTTTACACTCGTTTCATTGTCCAGGGTGGCATATGGCGTCCGCTTTGTCCAGGAGAGAAAGCTTCTCCGCTTCCCAGGCCACGATGGAACGATAATGAAAATCGATTCCGAAGCCAGCCATGCAAACGCGAGCGCACAACGCGAATTTAAAATTTTACCCTGCTACATCTTCAGCCTCGAAGTTTAATCTAATTTTAGCAACAACCCCTCTATTCCGGGATACAATTCACTTAGCAATAGCGTAGCGTTTCGCATTTATCCTTAATCCGTAAAAAGCCTTTTCATGGTTTTTCTATCGTCCAAGTAAACGATGATCCTTTTATATTCCTCGAAACGGTTTAAGATATTTACTCCTAAAATCTTGGAAAGTACGAAACAAAAAAAAAAAGATTGAAAGAACCACAGTAAAGTGATTTATTGACGTGCTGTAAATGCGAGAGATATGTTTCTAGAGTGAAAAATAAATGGCTATACTCTAAACGATTAGACGAACGTTACGGGATCCTAAAAATTACAACCCCGAGGTTTTTTCCTTTTAGTCTTAAGCGGACAAAGGCGACCCGGGGGAGCCAGATATCAGGTATTTCCCGAATGTTTTTTTATTAAGGTCAGAAAAGTCGTCCGGCGGAATGAGTTTTCTACGTCGAACCGTTCTCAAGAGTCCGATTTCACGCGCAGGGGGGAAAAACGTACGATTTAGAAGTTTCACGGAGGAGAGAAGTTCTCTCGAGTGCGAGCGAGTGGGTAGCGCGCGAACGGCGGCGGCGAGCGGGCAGTCTTTTGCGCGCGCGCAGGCTTTCCAACGCGATATTTCTGGTGATAACTATGCCAGGGACTGCCGGGTAAAGTAGCCACTATAATACGACTCGGTTCGGAGTAAAAGTACATGGGTAACCTCGTAAGCGGGTTCATCGTGTCGCTTTCACTCCCCGTGTGCCATGCCGCAATATTATCCGCCGCTCGAGGACCAAGCGCGCCCAGCGCGCGCAATCCACGCTCCGTAGATCGTAGACGAGGCGATCTAGTTACGCGCGAGATCAATTAGGAAAACGCGAACATGGTCCACGGGATCGGACGTGGATTTCAGGCAAAAGAAAAGGAAATCGCTTTAAAGGCGACGTGCCGCTCGTCGAATCCGAATTATTAAAAAGGTTGACGCGCGAGATAAACGCAAATGTGCGTTGAACTTTGTTCAAATTACTTGCGAGTTTGTGCAAAAGTTTCACGAATGTAAATCGTCGGGATGTGTTTTAAATCCGCAGCCTTCGCAAAGCGAAACGAACAAAAGTGATAATAAGCGATGTGTTGTAACGTTATGCAACAAAGTGGCACGTTCGAGGACTGAACTTTGGCTGCCAGCTTCTTTTGATAGTTCCTCTTTTTTACTCGTAAAGAATGAGCGCTCTCTTGAGAAATCAGATAAACACAAAAAGATATACTAACGTGTGATACAAAGTTCGTCGAGTAAAAAAATTATTTACGACATTGAAATTATATAGACGCGGCAGATGTATAAATTTTGTCGAGGAATTATTTAGTAGGTTACGCATTGGATAAATCACTCGTGCGTTGCATAATTACGTTTACTGACCAAAAACATAAATCGCAAGAAACCGAAGCGTAAAACGGCATAGTTAAGAGCCGCTATGATCAACGGCGTGTAAACGGCGCTCGTTCCTAAGGCTCTTTTCGCGCTGGCAGAAAAGTTTCGGAGATAATGAGCGGCGAAACGACTTCGTTACGAGTGCATTGTGTGCGCCGTGCATACGGGCGCATTGAAATTGCGCCCACACATGCACAGCCGACCGATCGAACGCGCGCATAACGAAAGGCGCGTGGTTTCCGCGTGGTTGCATTCTCCTCTCCGTAAGAAGGGAAGCGGGAGGTGGGGGAGAAGGTGGAGGAGGTGGCGGAGGACGAGGAGACGGAGGCGGAGGGGGGAAAAAAAGGAGGAAGAGGTGGGCGGAAAAAGAGAAGGAAATAGACTGTCGACCCGGTCCATTAATCGCAGGGGAGAAAATCCGGAGGCACACGAATAGGACGAAAATCGCATTAATCACAATAATTATCATTATGCGCGCGACTCGGCGGGTCAATATTGTCGTCGGGCGATTAATGATGACGTTCCATTACCGCCGCTAACTGGACGCGCGTAGGGTATACTTGCCGCGCATTAGCGTAAAATATTGATTCATAAATCAAGAGATCGCCCGGCGGTGATGAACGCGAGGTGAATAATTTGTTTATGCCCGCGCGCCGCATACGCGTTGACACATTCGCTCCGCGGACACTTAGGCTTCGCTCTTAAGAGCATCCACTCGAGACCCGCATAAACACGCGAAAGTAACGCGAGATCTTCTGGAGCGTACCGTTTCTCTCGCGAGTGTACGACCGTGGCGTCGGATTCTCGGGACAGGTATACGTGGCGCCGTAAAATGCTCCATATTAATATAAAAATGTGGAGCATACATGCTCTCTTCTTATGGGACATATGTTTACGTTTTAATCAGAGAAAAGACCACTTGAATGAGAAAGAATGAACAATATTTAACGTGTGAATAGTACTAAATGTTGGCCATCGAAAGTAATTATTTTAAAGTTATATAAAACAATAATGTTAAAGAATTATGTGAGAGAAATTTATATGTTTCTTGCTCGTAGCTTTCGTTTCGTTTCGCGCTCTGTTTCGGAGGAAAGATCCATCCGCGATAACGCCATTAAATAAATGAGAGTTCGAGTGATTTGATATGTCAACCTTGACCTACGACCACGTTGATACGCGTAGAAAACGGCATCGCGTCGTAACGAAATTGGGTTGCGTTATGAAGCTTTTTTACGCGAGTCCGCGTCTCTTCCTCCACCTCCTCCTCCTCCTCCACCTCCTCTTCGTGAAGGTGCGATACGGTGCTCGTAAGGAGAACGGAAAGCAAAGCGGAGCATCGTGTTTATGTAGGTAGGTAGGTTGCACGACGAGGTCTCCGAGAGATCTCGCGAACTCGCCTCGATGATATATACGGAGCGTCCGACAAAAAGTGTGAGAATTCGCAAATTGAATCAGTGGTTTATTCAAGATTCCAAATTAATTAATTCATTCGGGATTGCTCGCGTTCGCTCGCTTGATCTGGGTCCGGCTTTAGATAACGAAATATCACTTTTTGCTTCTCTCCGACTTTCGCTTTGACGGATATTTAATTTGAGATATTTAACACTTTGCAGTTCGCCGTCTGTATTAAGCTGTCGCAACATCTGATTGAAGCAAACTACAGCTATAATACCAAGCTGCACATTTTTCACCGCAAATAAATGTTAATATAAAAGTATCTATTGAAATTAAAGTATTTTGTTTTCTTTGGAAAAAGTTTACACTTTTTTCTTATCAATAAACACAATGTTTTTACTTTTACATTTGTTTTTACTCTCTCAGACAGTTAAAGATAACAGTTTATTTTTAACTAAAAAAATCAAACGTACACGGAAAGAACGGTTTTGCTGAAATATTAAAAAATTTGGCCAGATACAGATCTGAAAAATAATTTTGTTGGATCATCACAATAATTAAGTAGGACACTCCAACATAATGATAATGCTGCAAAAAATTTTGATATTCTAGCAACTATTTTAGGCGTCCTACATAATTATTTTGATGATCCAACAAAATTATTTTCCAGTATCTGGCCAAATTTTTTAATATTTCAGCAAAACCGTTCTTTCCATGTAGGTATTGAATTTTTAAGACGATAAATTTTACTTTAAGATTTATATATATATATACACAAAATAAAATAGATTATAGATTTTATTTTAAGTATTATTTAAACGTATTTCTCTTTTCTACGATACGTTTCGAAATAACATTCTAAGCATTGAAGACCGTTTAATTATGTTTACGTTTAATTGTTTTAGCGTTGTCAAATATTTCCTTTATATCTTTATCTATAACACCTGCATGCAACAATAAATGTGTATGTATGTCGATGAAATTAATATTTTTACACTGCAACGACTCTGTGCCATCGATGTATTAATCGCAAATTTGCAAGAAGCAACAGCTTCGAAACGAATTCTCGCCAGTCAAAAATCTGCTCCGACCAGAAACGCTCGTCCAAACGTCTTCTTACACCCTGTACGTGTTGCAAACGCGGCGGGCGTGTTTCGCGAATCTGTTTTGCGGATTCTGTGCCTCGATGTCAGTGTTAGTGTTCGTGCACGCACGTACGCACGCGCGTGAATACTCGAGCGCGTGTTCGCGTGCTCGTGGCCGCGCGGCGCGACACCCGAGATGACGATGGTACCAGGGCGCTTCACGGGGACACGACGGGGTTACGCTCCCACTTACGACATAACCAGCGCGGTTAGCCTAGATCACAGACACACGCCTTCTCTCTCGCGTCGGGAAGTTATAACATTGTGGCACGAACCGAAACACGCGCCGTGTCCGATTTGCTGGTACGTAACGTCAAGGCGTCATTGTGCGTCATCGCGATATTTGGCGATCGATCATAACCGCGCAAGAAGAGAGGGCTCAAGTCGCTATAAAAAGCAAAATTACTGATAATTTAGGTCGTACGATAATTCTGATGATCCGAAAGATTTCGAGACAAAATCAAGTGGAAGGAACTTGTCTGAGTTTATCGTTTATCGTTTAACATAAAGGCGAAGTCGGATCTACTTCGGAGCTCCTATTACTAGGATTTATGACTGCAGCGAACGCTTGGTCGGTTTAGCATAGAAGTCGGCCAGACATCAATCGCTGCTGACTCCAGCTCATGGTTTCCAATATGTCCACCTCGCGTGGGTGGGCACTTTGCTCTTCGGGCGTGCGTTTGTGTGCAGCCACGGTCTCTGTTGTGTTAACGTGACCTCGCCGTTGTCGCGTGGTTGAATAGGTCCGTCAATGGCTGGCTTCATTGAATTAAATAGGCCACTCGTGCACGTGCGTAATTATTCCTGTGTGAGAAAATTATTAGAGGCGAGATCTTCCTCGCAGCGAAAGAGAGAGACCCGCTTTTGTCGCGCGCGACGCGGCTTCACGTGCCCAAGATTGATTATATTCAATAAATATGCCATTAATATCCGTCTCTCGGACGTAATATTATATTGAATTATCTGTGATAGATTACGCTTAATCCGAGATTGTGGCGACGCGTAACGCGTAACGTCACTCGCGCATTCCGGGGAGAGTCGGTGAATGTACGTTTCATTAGTCGTCGATTATATCGTGGATACTCGCGCGATAACGATTACAGATTGAAAGTACCGGTTTTCGTTCGCGTAGGGTGCAGGTACTCTTACGCGCGCTCCGAATTGCAAGTAGAACGTACTTGCGACTTGGAGCCGCGATAAGTGGACCGAGACGAAGTCCCGTCTCGTCACAACGAGCCTTTTGTGTTGCACACGCGCGTTGGCTACCATCACGAGAGTTCTTAAAGTTAATCGCCCGCGGTCGCGAGGATATCCGACTTCACGGACCCCGGGAACGAAGAGGGCACGACGATCATTACGCTATACTTTCTATACGGAAAGAATGGTTTTGCTCGAGTATCTAAAAATTTAGCCAGATACAGATCTAAAAATAATTATGTTGGACTACCAGAATAATTATGTAGGACGCTCTCAAGCATGATGATAATACTGCAAAAAGTTTTGATATTCTAACAACCAACTTGAGCGTTCAATATAATCATTTAGATAGTCCAACGTAATTATTTTCAGATCTGTATGTGACTAAACTTTTAAATACTTCAGCAAAATCGTTCTTTCTTGAACTAAGGGAAATATCCGGAAATGTATTTGTAAGAAACCTGAAGTGTGTGTGTGTGTTAACATTTCCCTTAGTTTATAGGAGTTAATTAAAAATAGGCTATTAGCAAGTCAACTAAACGCACGAGACAGAGTTTTCCTGAAGTTTTCGTAAAGTATTTGTACATTATGTAAATAAGATATGAGAGTTTGTAAAACTAAGTTATCGCTGTCTTCTAATGGAAGATTACAGTTGCTGTAACGCTTATTAATGGCTCCTCAGACTTCGACTTCAGCCGGCGATGCTCGGTTACTATTACGTTAACAACTAGTTTCGTAATGAAGCACCGAGGTTAAAGCGAGATATCTCTGGGAAAGCGACTGGCGTATAGAACTTTCGGCTGTATATTTGTAAATGTACGCTTCAGGGCCGGGCTGAAAAATAAATTCACGTCTCCGTGCCGGCTGGCGAGAGTACCGTTTGAACGGATTCATTTCGCAATCGTCTCTGCCCCCCGAAATTATCGCTTTCCATACAAAGGACGGATGTGGCTTCCCCGCGTTATTTAAACTCAAATAAATCATCGAAAGCTAAGATCGTTCCAAAGTATACCAAAGGACGGCTAATCCCGCGCGGCGTGTAGCACACACGGCGACCGAGAAATATCAAAAGTTTCGAAAGAGCGAAAGGACCCGAAGCTGTCGGACGAAGTGGTGAAATCCGAGTGTACTTACACGAAGGTGACCCAAAAGTGAAACCGTTTGTACGTCTTGCCCATCGCGAGGTGAAAAAAGAAATGTATCCTCGCATGATAGTCTCGTTTAACAGCGATTAACGTCACTCTCGCAATTCTATCCGTCCTCGATACGCGAGTAATCTCTTTTGAATATCGATGATCCGTAACCGCTCGTGGATTGACACGACTGACTCAAACCCCGATCTCGACGTAATCAAAGATCTGAAAACTGGTAAATCAGCAGGCTCGCCTCACTCGGCTCTCTCGCGTTCATTCAGTCCGCGACCTCTCGATTTCCCGCATCTCGGAATCGACCGGCGGCGATCGAGTTTCGCGCACTCGTATACACATATTGGTAGCCGGCGTTGAATCGAGCAAACATTCTAATTTCGCCTAGTTCGCTCGCTCGGCTGGTTAGTTACGGTCGCCTACTTGCGTTGGAACGGCAACGGCGATTAACCCAAACCATGTCGGCGATATAGGATTACACCCGTTGGCACATTGACTTTCTAAGCGCGCTCGTCCGAATCCGATCTAACGCCGTTTCACATCGCGGAGGAGATAGATTGTGCCAATAGGTCGCGTTGCAGCCTCGAAAACGCTGATATGCAGATCAGAGGAGGCCGACTGTCGCGTGAATATAATATACGATGCGAAATCGCCGAGTAATATCTTAGGAACCTCCTCCGCAAATCTCAAGCTAAATCTTTAGCAGTACTATCGAGGCGGTATCCGGAATTGTAAGGTAAATGGACGATAGAACTCGCTCTCGAAAATTCAAGTCGATTGAATTTGAAGTTCTGTCACAAGATGCGTTTGACGACGCTCTCTGGCGAAACGTTTCGCGCGGCGTAATGATGTAACGAGGTTACAGGACAGGAAGTCGCTTATCTTTCGGCAGGGGGACCGACAAAAAATGGACGCTCTTGATACGGCTTGATAGTGGAAGTAACCACCGTTGAAAAAACTCGCCGTTGGATACCTCTCGCTAGAAATAAGATACCGCATCGCCGTTTGTTCACACAGCGGGTTTCTAGAGACAGTTACCAACGACACCGGCGTTAATCGCCAGTCCTTGACATATCGAAGTAGGAACCCGTATCAGAATGCACGCCTCCTCGAATATCGGGAAGCTCTGCTCGAGCGACCGATCTCTTCGCGTTCGCCGAGGCAAAAGCGATTCTTCTCTCGCCTGATTTTTCCACCACGTTTGCTATTCATGGAAATATTCGCGAGACGTGCCAGTGGAAATCGTCAGATTCGCGCGTTAAAAAGTCCCGATTTTCGTATCTTTGATGAATAAATAATTTCTCATGAATATCATATCGGAATCATCGAGTCATCGTATATTGTTTATATCTTTTTACGATTTGATGCATCGCTATTTTTTATATTTCTTGTATGAAAGAAGAGATAGAGAAAAATAGTAAATAACAAAAAACAAAATTAACATACAGTCTCTAATTGGAATGTTAAAGGAACGTATAATAATTCGAGTTATAGAAGTTTCGATTTATGAAGTATTTCAAGTTATAGAGATACAGAGAAAAAAATTTGGCTCATTGAGGTTACCCGACATCAATTCAAGAAGCGTTGCTAGCATTGAAAATCGCGTTGCTATTATCGTTTGTAACATTTAATTATTTTAGTATGAAAGAAAAAAGAAATACTGATGCAGAACCTCTTTGTGATATATTCAAGTTATAAAGACTTTATTCTTCAAACCTCGAACTGTAGAGGCTCCTTTCAAGATACAGAGGTCAATTTTGAAATAATCCAAGTTGTAAAGATAAAATTAGGTAACTAGTGCGCTCGTAAATATTTCGAGATAATTTCCCTTTTTTCTTCGATTTATAGAAATTTTTCTAGGGAATGAATAAAAATTTTAATTGTAGAAATTTTCGAGATAGGAAAGTTCGACTGTAGTTTTAATTCATCCAAAATTTCGAAACACGCGATCAATTTTACAAAACGCTACCACATGTTATCGTAAATTAAAATATTTATTCACACCCATCGTCGTATACATTGCTTATGTTCAAATTTAGCGATTGAGGGTTACGCGTTAGGACTTCCGGGACTTGTGTGAAGGGAGAAAGTGAAGAGGATTATACCTGTGTGCTGGACGGGACGAAGTGAGGAGGAGGAAGAGGAGGAGGAGCAGGAGGCGACGGAACAAAGAAAGACGGAACGAAGACGCGGAGGTCGATTCGGTTTGATGGTGGTGGCACGTAATGCCGGGCAGGGTGGAGAACGCGAGACGCGTGTGTGACGTGTGGATGAACAGTCTGGAGAAGGTGTGGAAGAGAGCGAGAGGGAAGCGGCAAGCAGCAAGCAAGCAGGCAGGCAGGCGCGTGCCACTTAGCTCAGCGTGAAACGCGGTCACAGCCTCGGCACGTCCGACTCGGCGGTTTGTACTCGGCTTCTACCGAAACCGCAGTCCGTCGCGCTTCGAAGACCTTTTTTCGGCACTCACCAAAGCGAACAAAAGCGTCTTCTCCCGCGGGGAGGCCGAGGACGATCGCGCGTCTCTCTCCCGAGCCTAGAACGAGTATCTGACGAAACCCGGGTAAATATATCGTCTCGGAGCGAAAACGGATGGCGTGGCTTTTGTCATACGAAAACATCAGGAAGGAAGTATTGTGGGTACAGGTACAGGCATAAATATGCAGGGCGTAACTAAACACGAGCGTCACCAAGCCAGCTTGGGAGAAGACTCCGTTGTTCAAGAAGAAAGACATTTTATTGCAGAAAAAGAATAGCTTTCTAAAGTAACATTCTCGAACTGTAAGATTCCAAGCTACTGTCCTTTCGTTTGTTCACACACGCGCACGCACACATACACGCTCTGCATCTAAGATGTTCCTCTACCTCTGAATTATGAAGCAACGTCGATCGTTTGAAATTAATCATCGTTCCGCGCGAGAAATTAAAGACGTTAAAATTCCAGCGATTAAATGTGGAATATTAGATAGCTTATAGGGGGATACACTTATCGATGGTTCGACGTCGAAAAGGGAGACGTGCCTATCGCCGCAGTAGAAGTCACGGGCGAACGGGAGAAGGTCTTTTACGCTGTTTTACGGGCCGGCGAGACGGCGGCTTGCCCCCGAAACCCTCATACCTCGATGCGCCGCCAGAGATATCTCCTTTTCCGCGGTTTTCTCTAATTGAACTAGTTTTCGAACTCACGGCTGGCTTTTCGAGACGCACACTCGCGACGACGCGATAACCTCCCTGGCCGATCGGTCCTCTCCCTCCAGCTCCGCGATTTTCTCTAATTACGGTCGAAAGCGGTCTTTTAAGAAGCGGATCACGCCGCATAAATGTCACAACGCGAGCATCGATCCCGGCTCGTCGTACCTATCCCTTTACGTAATTTATTGTTACGCCGAAGAATCAGCGCAAAGAATCCTGCCCTCGTTCCTCTGTCATTTCGGCTCCGGCAATTTCTCATCCGAATGTGGAGTGTGTCCTTGCGAATCGGCACGGCGTGATTTTTCGCGACGCGACGTCGAAGCGGCGAAAGTGTTCGCCGAAGTGAAAGCAGGGCCCAAAGCGTCGTGGCTCTAAGTAGAATACGGCAAAACAGGAACGTCCGCGCGACCACGACCGACGACGGCACGGGAATCGGCAAGAGCTCGATAGGGGAGAGAGGACATTGCGATTCCCCGCGAGTGTGTGGACTTACGTCGACGTAACGCGTCCGCATAACGTCTCTAACGCCGGGAACTTACTTTCTCGCGGTTGATTCGACGCCCGCGGTGTCGTAACTCGGAATATAGAAATAATGGATCTCTAGCGCGGATACATTGAAGTGTAATCGATGCTCGGTAAACATTGGCAATCTCATACCGCCTTTAACCAAATTCTGTAATTTCCCTTTAGTCTGTTAATTCAACATATTTATTTTCATTTTAGAAATATAATTTAATCGTATTCTATTTTAATCCGTTCCCTTTTGTAAATACTGCGTATTAGGATCTTACAATTTGACGATATTAGTTTCGGAACGGTATCGGTATTATCGTGTATTTCTTCAACGTCAAGAACGAGGCAAAGAAGTATTTTCTTTCGATATCGCCGTTCAACAGATCGATACTTAATCCCGATGTAGCAACCCTCGTCTCGACCCACGCTCGATCGCGTCCTCGCGAAGGGGAATCGGTCGTGCATCGCGATCGGCCCCCCTCCACCCTTTTCTCGCTCGGCTCTTCGTGTATCTTCTCGAAGACGAGACGGCGATGTCCTACATTCGGGACGCAGAGGCTCCCACCGCGTGGCCTGCCCCTCTTTCCCACCGGTTTCTGGCCACGGTTATATTTAGTCGATATTTCATCCGTTTCGCGCCGAAGCCGGTCAAAGCTGATCATTGCGCCAATTCGCGAAGCGCTAGGCGAGCGAGGAATCTCGTGAACGCGCCCATCCCCGATCTACGCCCGATTAATTCCACGCTCTCTTAACGCCGAGGAGGATTCGAATGCAATGCGAACAGGAGATGAGATGTCCCGTTCGCAACGGAAAGAGAAATTGATCTTTCGCGACTCCAATCACCGAATTTCGAACGTGCGACATTTCTAGGATTCTTCTGGGGACACTTCTTTGTTACAGCGAAGGACACGTTGTAGCGAATCTACCGCAGGCTCCTGTAATGCAATTCACGTTTTGGTACTACGCTTTTAGAGATAATACCCTTAACGATACCGTTAGACGCTAAATGTTACAGTACTTAGGACCGGCTTTGTCTAAGACGTCACTCGAGAACTGTGGCCCGCTTTCGCGGCCTGAATAAGGAAAAATTGAGACTTTATCTGATGAGAAGGATCGACGGACTCCGCGACTCGCGACGCGAATATACCATTGCCCCGTATACGTGAGCTCGCGTTCGACACGGTTGGATTTATGCAACTATGTTAAGGATCACGCGCGATGGAAGTGCTAGTTCGTCGCACTTCCATCACGAGGAAGGAAACATCGTCACCGTTATCGGCTCCGTAAAGTGGTACTTACGTTACTTAAATACATTATTAGTTTAAGTATGTATTACCTAGTACATTAAGTGCATTAAATACGTGTTACCCGGAGTACACATTGGATTCCGCGAAGCGCGTCGTAAATTGGTAACCACACTGTTATCCGTGCAATTAATTTCTATCGTCGTCGCGTGCGTTCTCACTTCATTAACCGTCAATTATTTGTTCGATTAAAATACAATAACACAAATATACTATATAGCCGTGCAAAGCGGTGCTGCAATTACGCTGCGGCCATAAATCCAGGGCGATTTCATAATCTGGCGGCGGAGCGGTTCGTCGATGACCGTCCGCCTCTTATGATCTCCCAGTCACGCGGAATCTGTGCCACGTATTAGATACGTAAACCGGCGCGAATCAATCGGTCCTCCAAAAGTCGCGATAAAAGATGATATCAGGCTATTACCGAGGGAAAGGGAGGAAGGGGGAGGGGGGGAAGTAGGTAGGCGCGAGGTAGGCAGGTTAAAGTAGGTAAATAGCCTGCCGGTGACCCGTCACCTGCGTTCTCGTTCTATAGAGAGCAATGTCTCACTTAGTGGGAGGAAAAACGACGGAAGATAGCGCCCCACTACGAACGAACGAACGGACGGACGTTCCACTGCCGTCGCCGACGCCGCCGATCGTCCCGTTCCCGTTCCGGCAGGAACGAGATCCCCGATCGAGCGTCCGTTGTCTATTATCACGACGATGATCCGGCGAGGAAGGGAATCGCGCCGACGCGACAATCTATGCGCATAGATTGACCCCGTCGTTCCTCTCGTCGCGGCGAGTGGCACATTTCGCTCGGCCGATACGGTCAGCCGTCGTGACTCAGAAGTGTAACGCGGCCGTGCGTTTCAGCGGGATCGGGGGAGTCGGCGTGTAATCGGCAACGACTGCGACAACACATGACGTTCGACGATCGCATTTAATTAACATGGAAAATTCATAAACCTCGAGCAAATTCGATTCCGACAATCTAAATCGACCGTATTTACGTATCTTGCATTCCATTACGTATCTTGGATTCCTTGTCTACAATACGCGAAGTAAAAGCATCAAGGGCGTCCGCAGGAATTTTTCCAAGAGGGGGAGGCATGATTAAAAAAATGTAACTCCCAGAATTAGAATATTTATTGAAAATTATACACCTCCTATGGATTAGAGCAGAGATCGGCAAGATTAGTATAGTTTTGCCCTTCCTTCATTCAAAGGGACAGCAAATGCTTGATTCTTTGCTGATTCGAGGGGGAGCAAATGCTCCTCTTGCCCTCCCAACCCCGTGGACGCCCATGATAAGCATGGCGTAAGAAGTAAGGAGTAAAGATTAATTTTTTTTTAATATTTGTAACATTGACTGACTACGCTTTGATTGGCCGAGCGTAAAGAGTAAGGGCTGAAGTTGGAGTATTAAAATAAAAATTATTTATTTCACTTATACGCCTTTACTTTAACTCCCTTGCACAAAGGAAGGTAATTTTTCTTACATCTTACTTCGCGTATTAGTAGACGAGCCATTACAGAGGTTCAATTCACGGACGTACTTTTCTCCCATTGAGAAAAAGAACAGCCTCGCATACGTTACGTATCCCTGATAAGCGGAGGGAAGGTGGAGTTGGTCAAGGATAGGACGTAATTAAGCGCGGTTACGTTGCCGTCCGTTCGTAAAGGTTCATGTCGCAATTTTGCAGAGGACATAAAGTAGATTAGAATTTCTCAGATAGACGAGAAGCGTCGTAGAAGAACCGACGATTCTCCACCGGCTTCTGCCGGCGATAAAAACTTTTTATCTCGTCGCTGCGGAGACGAACGATGTTTTACATTCGCGACCGTCGTAAAATCGGCGTAAAATTGCGCGCACACGCATATAAACACACACACACACACACACACAAAACACACAAGTATTCCATGGGCACGAGCGAGATCTCGTTGGCCGGTGCAACGACAACTCGGGTCGTCAGGATCGTCATGCAGGGCGGACGTCTAGGTCGCTCGATACCACTCACACTATGGAGATCGCGGGCGCGTTATAGGCAGGTAGGTTAACAGATTAACAGTTTCTATATCTCGAGGGCAGTTTAACAACGGAACCAGGCCAGCGGAGCGTCGATCCGACGCGCCGTGTCGTACTCGCGGCCGAAAAATTAGCGGCGTGTGTTCCAATGCGCCTTGCGATAAGAACCGTTCCTCGAAACGGTTACGTGAATCCGTCCCATCCGTGGAATTCCGGCGCGAGAATGAGGCGATTAATTCGCACCTTGGACGATCCCGCCTCGCGATAGCGACTGACGTCGACACGGGTGATTTGCAAGTTGAACTTCCGTCGAAATTGAAATGTAAACCTCGTCCGACTTAAATCCTCGAGAATTATTTTTCTAAAAAGACCTTCATTTTTTGTGTTACCTAAACTTGTTACCCAAACGTGTTACCTAAATGTCGGATTTATCGTATAAGAACGAAGAACCTTGTTCCCGCTACACGAATATGTTTACAGATATGAATGCATAAATAGTTGCGTTATTGGCGACAATAAAAAACGTCGCGGCGTGACAAAAAGAAGAATTGACAACGCAAGATGACACAATCGATGAGATCAGCCGCTTCTCTCGACCTTGGATTTTATGAACGAAAATTCGCTGAGGACAGAAGAGCACGTCGTCTCATTAATAAACACAATCCCTGCACGGAAAGAATGGTTTTGCTGAAATATCTAAAAATTTCATCAGATACAGATCTGAAAATAATTTTGTTGGACTATTAAAATAATTATGTAGGACGTCCAAAATAGTTGCTGGAATATCAAAACTTTTTGTAGCATTATCATCATGTTTGAGCGTCCCACGTAGTTATTTTTGATGGTCTAACAAAATTCTTTTCAGATCTGTATCAGGCCAAATTTTTAGATACTTCAGCAAAACCGTTCTTTCCGTGTGCTATTTTTTAAGCAGAAAACGGGATGATAACGTTGACGTTGGCATTCGCGGGATTTATGGGCGTTTCATGGACGAGTGAACTCGGAAGCGACGGTACATACACCATCGGACCTGAATGCGAAGCGTCGCATTATTCAAATCGGCGTGTAGTTAGCGGAGACGTTCTCGCGCGCGCCCACGATCGACGCGAGTGGATCTCCAGCGAGGCGAGCGAGATTGACATCTCGGTGTCGCGAACTGGGATTCCTGGACTGGCGGAATAAAACGCGCGTGGCTTAGGTCAGGGACGGAGCCGCGGCGGCGGATCGATCGAAACGATCGGCCGGTGCCAGCCGCGTGCGCGCGAGAGGTTCTTCTCTCGTACGGCATGTCCATGTGCCGTTGTTTACGGGCGGATCGTTAGGGCCATGACACACAGAAAAACTTAAGCAGTAAGACGTAAGTAAGTCGACCAATCACAATCAAGCAATAAGACAATAACGTAAGTAGCAAATAAAAAATGTTGATTTTCTTACGGCTTACGTTTTTGTATGTGCCATTGGTTTTAACGACGATCCGTCCGGAACCGAGTTCCGCGAATAATTCCGAAAGGTCGTGAAAATTCGCGAGAAACGAATTCCACCTCAGCCGACGCGAGTGAGGCGGGTTATTTCCGGATGACGTGATTTTCACGCGGAACCATGGCACGTTCGGCCGCGCGAAGGAGATCACGTTGGCTGCAATCGCGCCTCGTTCCAGGAAGGAATGCTATCGCGGCACGTGTACGCGGTACGTGCGCGTTTCTGCAATGTGCGTCATAATCACCGTTTGTGGAAAAGCATTCCTTAGGTAATTTGTACTGCGTCAGATGCTGAACTTATTAAAACACGCGTCTCAATTTCCACGTGGATCCCTCTCGTGCCTCTCCATCAAGGTAGACTCAGCAGTAATATGCAGCGATATTTGCAAACATACTCTTGCAAACAGCCGAGAAGGTCGGTAAGCGATTGCGATATGTAAAACGAATTTAATTTAAGCAAATTAAATTCGAGCAACTCGGGTAATATTCAAGTAAGAAATTTGCCGATACCTCTGATAAAGCCAAAAATTTAGGATCGACCCGTTTCTGAAGATCGCTTGGCATAACATATGCTCGCGCTCGGCTAAAGTGCGCGCGAGAGCGAGTCGCTGATAAATAGTGGGGGCGTTATCTCTCGCCAGCGGTTTACGGGGAACGAAAGGCGAAACTGAAAGGAGATGATAAAGTGTATCCAGGCAATCCCCGTATCCAGGTAACGCGAGCGATCGATAGGACGGCGTGTGGGTGCGTTTGTGTGTAACGAGGAAGCGCATTCCCGCGGACGGACGGCGGAGTGCAAGTGGAGTAGGTTACGTAGATAAGTCGTTATACATACATACATACGCTCGCGTACGTAATTCGCCCAGCGAGTGGTCATGTGGGGCCCGGCCGGCCCCCGATGCATCCTTCCTGCGGATTAGCGGACACGCGCCATGGACGCGGAATATCTGAGCCATTGCGAGGTACCGAGATAGCAATCTGAATCGATACGTAATCTAGGTGGACGAGTAATAAACAGCCTTTTAACGATGGTCTACTTCGATCAAGGCCCTGCACGTGTATTAAGGACGAGACGGCCAGAAATCATTTTCAAACTTCATCAAGAGTCCATCAGATTAGAATTTCCTAATGAATCCCTATTTATTAGACGCTCTGAGACACTCAAGCGTAAGACACATTACGTGCTCAGTACTTTAACAATGTGTTTTGAAACAAGCGGTCTGTTCTTTGTCGCTGCACTTCTGAACTAGTGCAATAAGTTAGAATGAAAGAAAATATATTTCTCATTCTAACTTATTGCACTAGTTCAGAAGTGCAGCGACAAAGAACAGACCACAGAAAAGTAGCGATTAGATACTACGCGTAACAAGAAAATAAGTGAATAAATTTGTTGTATAAATACGTGTGTGTGTATCTATGTTCATTATTATACAAAATTGTGTTTAACGAAGAGAGAGAGAGAGAGAGTGCGCGCGTGTGTGCGCTCATTAAAAAAAATTGTGATAAAAGAATCAAGAGAGAGAAAGAAAGAGAACGTGTGTGTAATTAATTGTTTCTGTTTTATATTATGGGTATAATTACTTTTAATTTGTATATATTATTATCTTCATATATATTACATTTATTATTGTTTCGAGATAAATCCGCTATTGGTGCATTCAGGCGAAACAAAGCGATACTGTTAGATGTTCTTCGCAGCTATTAGAACACCGATTGCGTAGCGGCAAGCGTTTTGATCTCCAGAGAAATAGATCGCGCGATAAGGACGCGCGATAAGGCGTGCAAATCGCCAATTGCATCTCACTGTAGAACCGTAACGATCTAGTTCTTTATGAATAATTTTGCTCCCGTTAAACACGTTACTCACACATTACGAAACAGAAACTGTCGTGTTAAAATTTTTATGATTTCATTAAAAACTGTAACGGATCGATTCGTGTGCTTTTAAACTCATGTTCGCTTTTAAATTCCACACGAGCAGTCAAAGAGCATCAGAGAGTTATCTCAACCTTATCTATCAAGCTTACCAGTTACATAACCTTTGTGTAACTTATCGAGTTTTATTTTGCGCGAAAAAAGTTTTGTCAGCAAAATTCCTGCATTTATCAGTCGCTTTTAAAACCCGTACATTTAACTCTTAATCAGTATTACGTACGTGTGCGTGTATACGTGATCATAATGATCCAATTATCTCGAACAAAATACGCGAGAAGTATCGAGTAAATTAAAGTTATAAATATATAAAGTTCGTTTAGCGATCAATCCGCTAAAGTGAAACTGATTGTTCGTCGTGTTACTTAAAGACCGTATAAGACTATCGAAAGACCCTAATTTGTCGGCTGCGACGTGATAAGAACATAATGGGGTCGTAACGATTGCGCGCGACTAATTACGCTGCGCGAGCTCTCAGCCGGAGCCCCCTTTAATTAAGGGTAAACGAGACAAAGAGCGGGTCTGCACGGTCTCGGCGTGCATTGTCGAAATCCGCCGGGGAATCCTAGACGGGGTCCGGCGGAGGGGAAGAGGTCAGCTGCGCGCAAGTCGACCGAAACGAGGCTTCGGATATCAAACTGGCCCCAGCGCCTGTTGATATTAGCATTTATTTATATCTCCTGACCTCAAATATGTGTAACGTGCCGGCCCCTCTCCGACGACGGCACGACGGCGGTACGGGCACGCCTCCGTTTTCGAGGTTACGCTGCTCCGCTGCGCGCGCGAGAGAGTCCGCGTCGTCTCCCTCCCCCGGGCATCGTCGAGCTCCGTCAAATCCCCCGTCGGTGGTGTAACACACAGCGTCTTCTTTGTGACATCACTCGCTGGGCGAGGGCGTCCGACAAGCGTTTTACTGTCACCCGTGACGATTCAAACGGACACGGCGACGCGGACGAGCGCGAGCATCGGGGATCGCCCCACCGAGGCGCATAAATTTTTGAGAGCATCGCGAATCACGATTCTAACGATCCTCGTTGAGATCGCTTTTCGTTGAATCGCGTTGAATGCGCGATTGTATCGATTCGCATTCTCGAGTGTTACAGACGAAATTTCTAAGCAGGTCGTTCCTTTTGCTCGACAAGATTTCTTCTGCGTCTGAATATTTTTGCGCTTGAATTCAATATCTCGAGCAGGAAAATTTGTATAATACATGTTCCGAACTTCAAACGATATGCCTTCGTGCATATCTTTTTATTATTGATTAATGGCAGTAAGCGTAATTGTTTCCTTATGTTTTAGGATAGTTAGTAATGGTGTATGCACGGAAAGAACGATTTTGCTGAAATATTAAAAAATTTGACCAGATAGAGATCTAAAAAATAATTTTGTTGAATCATCAAAATAATTATGTAGGACGCCTAAAATAGTTGCTAGAATATCAAAACTTTTTGCAGCATTATCATTATGTGTTGGAGTGTCCTACATAATTATTTTGATGATCCAACAAAATTATTTTTCAGATCTGTATCTGGCCAAATTTTTTAATATTTCAGCAAAACCGTTCTTTCCGTGTGTACATGTTTTCTCGAATATGAAGATATTGCGCGATGAATTTAAATTATCTCGTTTGTGACTTAAAAAGGGATCTGGGTTAAAGAACAGAGTTGAAGAACACAACAGCCGATTGTTTATCGTGTTATGTAAGGAGGTCTAGTAAAAAGACATAACATCAAAGTATTTTTTGGATTTCACGTTAGAAAAACGTGTTCGGCTTCCGAAATCGTCCGAAGGCCCGTCGGCGATAAGTCGACGAAGCAGAAATATGGTTTCGCCATCGTGACGGACGAGCGGGTATAAAAAAAAAGTAGACGACACGCGTGTTTGAGCGCGCGATCGATTTGCGATGACCTCGCTATCGCGAAAGTGGGGACGACGATGCAATTTTTGATCCAAATATTTATAGCGCTCGACCGAAAGCACCGCTACACATGGCGCGAGCGAACGCGACTCGCAAGTTTCTAGTCATTCCCGAGCGATACCCGTGAAATACAATGTAGTATTTTAGCGATAAAATTAACTGGACGCGTGACACACGCACCTAACGCGGGGTCCGTAAAATTAAACGGTATTACGACGTATTTTTAAAGTGATTAATTTTAGCCCGTTAATCCTACAAAGTTGCGTGTGCGAAGACGTAGAGCCTTGGCCAAGAGTACGAAACCGCGCGTATAATAAATCGCGGCGAGTCAAAGCGATCGACGAGAGGGCATGGGTAAATTTGTGCGCGACACGGTCGCGTTCCTCTGTGTATGTAATTTTTAACATTCGTATAAAAGATACGAAATCGAGAGGCTCTCAATTTTATGTCTTTTATAAATTCAATATAATTTATTTTAAACTTGACTTATCACACATTTTAATCGACTTTAGGCCCTCGCAAAACTGCTTCGTGTTTACCTTACCGCGATTAATTGTCCCGCCACTTTCGGAGCCAAGGCTGCAATAATTAAGTTATCAAGTGGAAAAAGATAAAGTAACGAGATAATGTTAGTCCGCGTGCGGCGCAAGAAAATCCTACAGTGAGCCTCCGGTGAGCCGCGTGCGCGCGTAACAACAGCTTACGAGGAACGAGAGATCGTAAAATATAATCAACGCGAAAAGGGTTAAACGGCCAAGACAGATGAAAGAGGTGGAGGACTCGGCACGTCGCGCGTCTCGCATAATGGCCTGACTAATGCGCGAAGCTAAATGTGCGTGGGGGATCCTTCGTAATGTGGACATCCTTGGCATAAGCATAGAAAGCTAGAAAGCCTCGGCACCGTCTATGATAACCCAAATACGAGTAGCCGCGCTCGATAATCTGGCTTTGTTTAAGGAGAAATCTTCCTTTTTGTGCCTTTTTCAGTCGCGCGAAATAAATCGCGTCGCCGTGAAACGCTCCACATGCTGAAAAATTTCAACGCGACGAATTTCCACGTATCGCCGGGGCCGCCAAGTTGTTACATTTAAATCTCCTCTACCGAGAGAATATTCTCCTTTTGGCGCATTATAAATGCTTCAAACACACAAATCTCTTGAATTAAATCGACGTCAACGATCAATCGAACCTGGTTCTCTCGCTCGGTTAAAAATATCGGACTTGCGCAATCTACCGGAGCGAGGGGATAAACGGGAATTGCGGTTTGTGGTTCGCAGAAATATTTCCCACTCGTAAATTATTCCGCGCAAATTATCGAGCGTTACGCGACAGAGAGTTTTGGCAACCGCCGACACGATGGTCTCGCGGAAAGGTTTTTGGCGGCCGATAAAACGGTATGTCACGGATCGGCCCGACGTTAGAAAGTCGGTTGGACCTTTTTCAGACCGCGACGCGACGACCGCGACGGCTCCGACGACGGAGATGAGGACGACGAGAGAGTTCGCGCTCACTTTCTCTCGCGACGCGAGGCAAACGCGTATCGTCCCCGGCGATCGCTAAAGGGTACCATCACCGCGAGACGGCGAATTCGCTTTCGCAGATCCCGGTCGCGGATAGATGCCGACGATTTGCACGAAGCCGGCATGGCGGCGCGGCGGGTCGAGTGACGCGGGACCTTTCTCAATGATGGACGATAAATAAGCCAAGTAACTTTCCCCTTTGGATTTAGAGCTCTGCAGAAGCAGCTTGAGTTGGAATGTCCAAAATAATTGAGGGTGAGCCAAGAATTATTCCATCATCAAAGGTTTCAATTTAACAAACGTGGAGACTTGAGAACGATCGAACGTTAGATTTGCTTTTAAAAATTTACCTACTCTATTTGTAGATATTATGAAGAGTGTAATATCGGGCAGTTTAATAAAAATATAAATGAATATACATTTTAGAACGTAAATTCGCCCAGTAAAAATATTCTGCTCGATTGGCAGGCAAGCAAGACAAAATCACACGGCCTACGTTAACCCGAGCGAGTTTAATCATTCCGGACGAGCGGGATCTATCCGCGAACCGCACTAAAGCGATAATCGATTAAGCAGAGGTCGAGGGAAATTGGCACGAGAGACTGACTGGCAGGACGAAGGTAACGGATGACGAAATCAAGGACATCGGCCCTACCATTACGTCGAAACTATAATTCGAGTATTGCTTTGAATTATGCGAGAAAGAAGATTCATGCCCGGCGAAATTGGATCTCGCGTCAAAATGTTACATCGAATAATGTAGCGTTCGTGACACGACGATAAAAGCTTTCTAGGTAGCTTTTTGTGCTAATTAATTAATGTGACATCGATAGATGTTATTAAATAATTTTGGATAATAATTATCGCATTGTTCCAAATAGATTGATTCGATTAGGTATCGTGGCTGTGGCAAATTAAAACTAATAGAATTATTATTCTGCTATCATCGAACAAGAAAATTCTTTCTTTTTCTCTCCAATTACAAAATTATATATTGTACTGTATATCATAAACTATTATTAAGACAATTCAAATTAATAAACTTTCACGTTCTTTTTTTTCAAATAGATTCGCCTCGCTCTGATGTCTCTTTGTCACGAAAATAAATATGTATATATATCCATCGCAGCGGAAAGTGTCTCGATGCTTATTATTCCGATTCCACTTAGCAACTTACGATAAAATCAAGGTATTCGTGCATGTGCCACGATAAAAGTTATATCATGTCTGTAAATATTTGCGTACTACATATTATAAAAGCTCGCCTCTCGGAATTTTCACGCGAGTTTCCACGAGCAAAACTGTATAAATTTCGAATGTAGAATGTAATTTTTGTACGAAATAAATTTCGTACAAGACTTTTTCAGGTATTCTTTATTTAAGGATCCTTTGACAAAGAAATGAGAACCGAAATTTTTGTTTCTATAATACTCAAATAGAAATATTGTTTCAAATTCAGTCAAATCAGCTTTCCATTCCTTCTCTTATCTTTCTCACTTCCGAAATTTAATTTGAAAAAAATTTGGAAAATTTCCTCTTTCTCTTTTTCTTCAAACTTTCAATAACAAAAAAAATCCTGTAAATCGCTCGTTTCTCAGTCAAGCATCATTAGCCTGTTTTGCCAAGGGAAAATTTTTCCAAACTTCTCCAAAAAGTTTCTATCGATTTCTCCAAAACTCGAACGATATTCTCCGATATCACTCCCCCTCTTGAACAGAATACCCAGTATATGCGCGTATCGTACATACATCGTACGAAATAGGAAATACGAGCGGTTTGCTGGTGCGCCGTCGAAGGCGGGGTTGGTCGTACACAAAGTAGATATACGCACATACATACATGCATACAAACGCGGAATAACCCATTTTGGGGTGGTTCGCTAGAGCCGGTTTCCTCTTCCTGCTCCATTCTCCTTCCCTCTCGCTCCCTCTCCCTCTTTCTCTGTCATCCCCGGGATCTCTCGGCTTCCCACGCTCCTTCCTTCTCCCTTTCGTTCGGTCTCTCTCCCTCCCTCCCTCCCCCTCTCTCTTTCTCGTGTGTACACCGTACATTTTCAGAGTTCTATATCGCTGTGTGCTGTCGCTGAGTATTGAGCGGGGTGAATGCTCTTGCGCAATGCTCGTGCACGTACAGCAACCCCGACTCGACCTCGGATGGGCTCCTTCCTTCGTCTGGAACGACTATCACCATCTTCCTCTTCCCTTCACCCCCGCGGAGAGAGCCCATTCCATCGCGATTGATTAATCGAACGCCAACGATATTTGTCGCATCGCACGCGGAATCGAATCGTTATCGTACACCCGTCGGATGTTATGCCCAAGGCATCACATCGTGATCGTCAAAATCATGTACACACCACCACCGACAAACTCAAATATCACACTCAATCATTCCCCCATTCGATAGGTTATCAGATTACGGAAAATAACATTTAATAACTTGTCCCAATGATTCCAACTGAATCCTATTTAATAATTCTTGCTACTTTTGTCGAACAGACGATCGTAAGCCTCACAAATATACGATGGCAAAGCCCGAAGCTTAATTATGAAAGCGTGGGTGAGTCCAGCCTTCCGGTTTTAGCTTGGACACGTCCCTGCATAATAGCCATTAATAGCTGATACATAGTATCTTCTCTCGTTTATCTGCTCGCTGTCCCTAGATCAACGGGGATATCTAATCATCGACCAACTTCCTGTGGAGAATATCTTTTATATACTGATCATATCGACTCTTTTATTTGCTTTCTTTTTATCTATTTAATATCCAGATCCTTCTATAACGATGAGAGTGTTTACCACGAGAAAGGTCTTCTATCGTGAGAAAGACGAGTCAGAGTTGAAACTATTTAAGCTTCGAGGGAAAGAGAGAGAAAGAGAGAGACAGAGATAGATAGAGAGATCCGAATAAAGCGCGCATGTCGACGTCGACCTAGCTCCTCGCTCGTTAATAGAGCCACCAATGACGCCACACACGGCGGATATTAGATACGAGCAAAACTAGTTACACGAACGTTACTTCGCACGTGCACCGGTCGAGATAGAGAGAGAGACAGAGAGAAAAAGAGAGGGGGGTAACGGGGGAGGAGGGAAAAAGAGAGAAAGAGAGAAAAAGAGACGACAACGAGCCTTGACGAGGGAATTGCTAACCGGTGATCGGCGCGGCGATCACGCTGGAAAAATGATTTCTCGGTCACGCAACGTGACACGTACACGTAACAAAGCCGCGATGCGGCTAGGACAAAAGTTCCACGTGTAGGCGTGTGCGTGCGTGTGCGCAGGGTGTCTCGTCGCTAACCCCGTTTTTTTTTTTTCGAACGACGGATTCTTTGGCGAATTCGAAGTCGATTGAACGAAAACGCGACGGAATGCGTTCCATTGTATGTCGTACTTTGTAATGACGACAAATATACCGAGGATTAAAATGCTAATTAAATTCCTATTAAAAGTAAAGCTTCGAGTAGATAAGATTCCAATTAAATTTCTATTAAAAGGAAGGATCCGCGTCATCGCGAGATTAAATTTGAATAACGTCGTAATTAGATTTACCATTAAATTTTCGTTGAGGGAAAGTTAATGTTGAATTTATCGAGGAACGTATCGTTTGCACACAAGTGCCATCGGAACGTTCCGTACAAAATAAAATTAGAGTTCTCTCTGTTCCCTCTAATTAAGGCGCTATTGTTCGAAGCGACGGTTAGTGAAAGACGAGCCAAACCCTTTTCTCCGTCTCTTGACAGTCTCCTCTTCGACCTACGTATGGCCTCGATAATAATAATTATGAAACTTGGCCGCGATAGTGAAAGTATCGCCTCGTACAGGACGTTTCATAATCAAGCGCGCGCGAGCGAGCGAGCGAGCGACGTCGAATTCGAGTCGTTTGAGGCGAAAGCAAATCTCTCCCTCCATTCGCTCGTTCGTCCATTCGTTCGTGCATCAAATCTCGAAGCTATCGAGCGACGGTTTTCTCGGGGAATCGTAGCTCGGAGAAATTAGTTTGTCTTGGCAAAAGTGAAATCGGCGAAACAGTTGCGCGACGTTAACGGAGTTAGAGAAAGATACGCGATCGATATATGAAAGTAAACTTTTGCAGGTTTCCCGACTTTCGCGTGTCCGAAATTGTTGCTAACGTTGCAAGCTAGATATCGGTCTTAATTAAGAAAAAAAAAAGGTCAAGTAACTTTCTTCGAGAATAAAAATTCAATAATCAAATTATAAGAATTTTTATGTGTCCACGAACCCATAAATATCACGCGTGAAAATACGAAACGCCAACTTTAAAAATTTTTCGACGTACTGACATATTTTTAATCGTTTGAAGCCTCTCTCGTCTTGTAAATATTAATAAGCTTTTCTTTAACGACCAGCAATATCTGGAGAAGAGGTTTCAAATGAATGATTCAGTGAGCATTTCTCTACGCCCACGAGTCGAGTCTCTATCGGAGGAGGGACGAATTACTTCCGCGCCATAAAGAGATTTTAATAAAACTTGGGAGAAATCTCTCGACTCGATCTGAACGATTATAAATTCGGCGTCATCCAAGCCGCGATTTGTACGTTAGACAACTGGGACAATTTGACAACTTTCACGAATGTAATTCCACGCCCATTTAAGAATCAACGAAACCACTCTCCCAAGCTATCATACCGAGAGCAACGCGCAAAGTGAAAACCGATTGTTCTCCTTCTTGGAAGCCCGATGCTTTTTTATCAGCAGCATCGCTATTCAAAATTTAAATACAATATTGTTTTACGAAAACGCTATCAATATCTACGAATATATAGACAAATAGTAGACAAATCAAACCAGATTCGACAAAAAACATTTGAGTCTCGCAATAAATAAAAAATTATAATGTTAAATAGAAAACTATATTAATATTTATACTATATTAATATTTATACTATATTAATAAGATTAAAAGCCGACATAATACTTCATTAACCTATAACTTCTCAATTATTTTAGTAGATGCATTCCATCATCTACCTACAACATTATTAGGACACATGATTAGAGATCCTGTAACTGGCCACGAGATAGAAACCTTTGATTAGACTGTCGTTTTTGTCAATTGCCATTCAAATTTCAATAATCTTATTAACATTAAATCCAGATAGGAAAAAATAAATACGTGATAAAATTTTTGGGATATTTTTGTATTTTTAATTGGCACGTGGATTTACTGTCGTATCTCTAAGGCAAATTTACCAATACTATCTTTATCTTCGCGACACTGCCACTGCTTAAATGTGTTCAGTACATTAAGATTATAGAGTGAGATAGTATAAATTAGAATGATATACATTTTTATTTTATTTATTATTTATTTGTAATCCTTGCCTTGTGGCTTAGGATGACTTCCGATTTACAATTTGTTCTTAACTTTACATTACATCATTTTTATTCTCAGAATGAAATATACATAAAAAAAGAGACATGTATATTTCCCTCTTTCGCGCAGAATTTTGATAAAATTGCTCGTAGCTAGACTGTTATAGGGTCTCTAACCAAGGTATACAACGTACGCCATCTCTCAGCGTATGTTCAGAATTAATTTCCTCGCAACGTAAACTTGTAAGTATGGTAGTTACTCTGATTAAAATATTATGGAATATTACAAAAATATCGCTTTATAAAAATACATAAAAGAAATTCTATATTAATAATTCAGTGAGAATTTCTCTACGTTCACGAATCGAGCGTTCATTGAAGAAAGGACGAATTATATCCGCACCATATATATATATAAAGAAATTTAAATAAAAACTTAGAAATTATCGATCGATTCTGGATTATAAATGGATTATGAATTTAACTTCCACGCCGTAATTTGTATGTTAGACAATTTGATAACTTTGACGAAAGCAAAAGTTCTACATATTTATTTGAAAGTCAATGAAATCGCTCTTCCGAGCTAAAAAAATAAATATAATTATAATTTTTAGGAAAATATTTTTCCTTATGTAGAAAAATCATAATTTTGTTTATTAATCTTTAACACAAAAATAACATTGCTTATTAATTTTTTGTATAAAAAAAGCGTTCAATCGTTTCGTATCAGTAAAATTTCGGCAGTGACAATAGTTATATATATATATATATATATATATATAGTATAAAAATCATAATGCACTGTGTCCAACATAAATAAATTTTGTAATACACGTACTTAAGCAGAACACGTCTATAATACTGTTTCGTGTCCTTCTAACGATTACATAAAATCCACAAAACAAGTATTGTTTCAAAATGGCAATCAAAACAGCAAAACATATGAAAGAATTTTGAAGCTGCTCTGCTTTGTCAAGTGCAAAAAATCGTACAATAAAAAAATGAACACACATAAAAGTGGGTTAACGTATTGTATTCTATCAATTGGTCTGTTCTTTTTCGCTGCACTTCTGAACTAGTGCAATAAGTTAGAATGAAAGAAAATATATTTGTCTCATTCTAACTTATTGCACTAGTTCAGAAGTGCAGCGAAAAAGAACAGACCAAATTACACGTATCTGTGCACAGTATTTTTTCAAATACAGTGTGTAACAATGATTATGCCATTACACAAATATGGCAAATAAAAAGATAAAAGTAATATGTATGCAAATTCGATTTGGAACAGTAGACAGACAACAAACAGCATTCAGAGTTACGCTGCTCCGTATTGGCAGTTGAAAATAATTTACATTCCGCAGTGTTTCCCTTCTTTTAAAGGGCAAAAGTATCATAAACGTAAAACACTTACCCAGGAGACTCAATGAAACGAGTTTAATAATTGACTCAGTGTAATAACGCAGTCACATAAACTTCTCCATCAAACACAATCTGTAACAAATGAATCCTTATATCAGTTATGTATGCATATATGTATTTGGAGTCAAAGTTTATATTTGAACCTCAAAATACAAAAGTGACACAGTGACATTAACATAAGGTTTGTTCTTTATAGCTGAACTGACTTTTTTACTCCATATTGGAAAGAAAAAGATAAACTCTGAACTAGTGCAACCAGTTCAGGAATATAAAACAAACCTATAACCATTGTGTGCTCCACCAATAATCCAGGGATAAATACTCTCGTTAAATCAACTGTAACGTCGTCTTTCTGTGTCTTACATCGAGGGACGAAGTTCAGAATCTAAGAAAGGTAATCCACGAGAGAAATTGTTACCTATCGTCCATAAATTTCAAAGATTCCGTGCTAAGAACGTCGAGAGAGTTTGGCGGTTCGACAACAGCGTCGAGAATAAGACATTTAGAAACGTCCTTAGGCCCCGACGTTCCGACACGAACGTCGAGGGCTCCGCGAACATCTCGCAAGTGACATCGCGATTTTCGCAGGAAAACGTGCACGCCGCTACTTCTCCATGACTCGGCGCAGCGTTTCGTTCTCTCTCTCTCTCTCTCTTTCTTTTTCTCTCCTTCTCTATATATACAACTCAATCCGAAAGTCAAGGTTGCGCGCGCGCGCGCGTGCGACTTACCAGTGTAAGGTCAGAGCGGTCATGCGAGGAGCACGTTGTTTACGTCGTCGATCGACGATGCCGGCCTCAGTAGCGGCCGTGTGCCATTCACGGTGGCAGTTCCGTGGATTTCGCACTCGCGAATTTCGCGACGATAGCTATGAGCACGACGGCCGGGCGGGCCAAAATTTCCTTTCCTTACCCACGAAAGAGAATCGGATCTCAAGCAACGACAGATGGACTGATTGACTGACCGACCGACCGTTGGCGCCGATCGCGACTTTCGAACCGATTGCGATTATCGAAGTCACAATCGACCTGAATCGGACAACTTCGTGGTGCCACGCATCGATGCGGGTAACCTAACACCGCCGCTCGGTTCCGATTTCGCCCCGGCGCGTCCCGACGAAACCGTCATCTCGGGGATGACGATGTTCGCGCGTGGAAGCGGCGTCCCATCGTTCATCGCGCGACCACATCGAATCGCTTCTCTCGCGCGCCGTCCGTTTATCGCGAATAAGAAGTACTCCCAAGTACTCCGTAATCGCGGACACAATTGCCGCCTTCGTTTGACTCGCGCTAATTTCGTGATGCTCCGCGAGTCGCGTGATGGCGGGACGCTCTCGCTGAGCGGATCGCGCATGCGTGCGCTACGATCTGTTGATCACGTGACCCCCGCGATACGTTTAGTGATGCGCTATTTACAAAATTGTGCATTTATTATCAATTAACAAAAAATATTTTTTCTTAAATTCATCAAATAATAAATTATGATCCATGTTGCTCCATAAATTGCTTAAGGAGAGTCTTATCAAGGGGTATTATTAGATGTTCAGCACCGTCAACTGTACGTTTAGTTCGTAGTAATTTATGATCAATAAACTCTGTTAACTGTGCCCTTAATGCCAAATCGGAACTGACCAGAAACTGTTCGCGCGCTGCTCGATATAGATCCTTGAATGGCATCCCTAAAATGACATCGTTAAATATTTATCAGATTAATTATTACGACATAGAACAGTTGAGCAATAATTACCTGCAAAATTACTACTGCTGTTGCTTAATTGATTCTTGACGAGAATTAGATAAATTGCTCGAGCATTTGAAGTGAGGGACAAGAAGACATTCTGGAGGGAAGATAACACAAGTCCACTACTTTGTTGAACCAACAAGGAACTTTCATACGAAGTTTCAACTTGATATGGCAATAATGTTGTCACATCCCACCAGTAAAAATTAAACTTCGCGCGTTTTATATGGTCCCAAACTAAAACAAATTAGTAGCATTAACTAGTGACAAATCAGCTCCAATTTAGAGATAAATTTGAAAATGTAACTTACGGAGTGGTGCATTTATATGATCGACAGACGCTACGACATGAATATTTGGAATGGCTGCTAAACTGGCAAGAATATTTTGAGCTTTATTCGAACGCAACATTATCCCATCTATATTGTGGATTATTAAGCAAAGCCGATCATTTGGATTATCTCTCATAACTGTTTCGATAAGTTCTAAACAATCATTAGGGTTTGTTGGACAATCTAAATCTAATAAATCAGTTATTATGTTATCGAGTATCTGAAATAATATTCAATATATATATTATAGTTTTTATATAAATATCCTTTTAATAATACTACATATATATATATACATATATCAGTTTCATAGATTCACTTACATCTTTCAGTGTTAAACTAGGAAAAAATCCATTTATAATCAACGTTGGATGATCTGCTATGATTTCATTATGGAAATCATTTATTAAATTCCTTTTCGAGCCCACGCCATGAAGTAGCAGACTGTAACCTTCTCTAAAATATAACGCATACTTTAGAATAAAATATCATCAAGGGACATTTTTTATAACTATATTTATTAATATAACTATATTTATTAATACTTGCTCCAATATGAATTGCCACATGGGGAAAAACGATCTACAATTCTCTGTTATTGAACAAATACGTTTTTTATGTATCGTAGAAATATGACTTTGATTTATTAATAATTCTTCTAACGTTTCTTCAGTAAGACGAGCATTCCGAAGTCTTCCTAATGTACGATCAGACGTAATTGTCTTTTCCGATTGAGATTCAAAGTATTCATCGGTTTTTATATGCTTTAAACATTAAAAAATGTTAATTAATAAAATATACATATAGATCGTAATTAAAATATTACTTATATATAATTTGTTAAATATCTTGGATACTCCTGTTAATCCCAACTTACATAATCCTTGTAAGCAACAGTCTTATGTCCTTTCTTTGTTTTTCTAGGTGTACTTTGTACCTCACGTTTTGGCAAAAGTTTCAATACTTTTTGTTTAATTCCCCTTCTAGCATTGTCTTCCTTGCTCACATCAGAATTTTCGCTATCATCACTTTTATCAGAAGTTTCATCAGATTCTGAACTAGTTTCATTATCTGAAGGTATATATTCATTGTCTTCTGATATGCTCTCGTCACCACTTGAATTTACACTGGGCAAATATCGTTTTCGAGACACTAACAGTTTTCAGAAAAGAACAAATTAGAAAGATGCAAATATGTTCTTTTATAATTTGTAGCAAAATTTCTTTGAAATAGGGTATGCTGTACCTTTGGTATCAGCATCCTTGTTAGCTTGATTTTCAGGACTTGATACAATCTTTTCAAGAACGATTTGTAGGACTGGAAGCGTCTTAAAACTTTTCGGGGTCTCGGGTGTACGGCATTGGTTGGCTTTAACCATCATGCTATTCCTTTTTGTTGGTGTTTGAAATCCATATAATTTTCTTCCACTTACATCCTTCTCAGAAAATAACTCTAAAACATTAAACCACAATGTTAAATAAGCATAAAGTAATAAATTCATAAAAATCTTCATCAATTACCAAGTGGTTTTTGTACATCCTCTTCAACATCTTCAAGCTGTTTTTCTATTTCAGCCTTCAATATATTAGCTCGTGCTGCAAAACATAAACAATTCACAGGCTATGGTATACATTGACAGCCCAGTACAACAAATATCTTCTTCTTTCTAAACCCCGTTTGGATATCCGACTCAATTTGGATAAATCACGGTACCACACTTTTAAGACCCGTAGATCCAGAAAGAATCTCTTCGGGGGAAAAGAAGTTCTGCTTTTTCTTATACAACAAATATAGTTTGATAATATAAGCAAAATTTTAAAGGGTATCGGACAGATTATAGAACGTATCTCCAAATTCTAATTTAATAATCTGTATAAATATAATTTTACCAGTGTCCTTGGATGTTCCCTCGTCGCTATTCTCCGCGTATTTCACGTGAGATTTTACTCGCGTAGATCTTCTTAGGTTTCTGTTAGAAGCCATCTTTCATGTCAACATGAATTTTCGCGATCAAAATTCTCTGTGTCGCGCCTAATCTAGAGGATCAAATTTGATGTCCCGTAAGTTTCTTCATACTGTCTGTTGCCTGTTGTGGCCTGTTGCAAACAATGCAAATCGTTGTTTTGGCGCCATTTACGAGCGATCGTGGGTCTGTTCTTTTTATAGCGTTTTCGATTTGCTGACTCGGGGTCGAGCTTAAGCTGGGTCTACATTGGCCGCGTTCAGCAGAAAAAGCAGCTTTGCAACTGTTGTAAGATTCGTTAATATGATTGGTTCTTGCCCTTAGTTCCTTCTGGATCTAAGTGTATAAACCAATCATGTTAAAGAATTTTACAACAGTTGCAAAGCTGCTTTTTCTGCTGAACGCAGCCATTGGATGTCGTAAGTCGTGTCGGAAGAAATTGACCAATCACAGTTCATTATTCTT
>NJRP01000029.1:1193556-1234035 GCA_003063835.1 Aphaenogaster floridana
CTTTAAATATAAGAACCGACTATGAATACCGGCCATAGTCCAATCTTATATTCAAGATCGACTTAAGTCTGGTGAGGGATGCTCCTCAGATTCCATCCAGTTAATGAAATGACCGTACAGTGTCTTAATACTTAAGGCGATTTTGAATACAAGATCGAACTATGACCGATCTAAGATTATTCATAACATCTCGAGATGTCAAAGGTGTAATCTTGCGTGTTGTATGCAGATAGATCCGCAAGAACTTCGTGATCAAACTATAATCCTTGAGGATAAATCAAAGTTTAGAATTAAAGATGAACGTTACTGTATAGCCGCTCATAGTACGAATCACAACGTCACATGTGTTTTTAATACCAAGAAGGACGCCCCACAATATAAGACTGGTAAAAAGTTTTTTTTATTAGGAAATTAGAAGAGAAGTTTTGCACGTTTCTGTTACATTATCCTCTGTTATGTATATGTATTAATGCTGATATTTTTTGTATAGTAAATGTCAAGCCAGTTGGTTTTTTAAAAGTAAGGAGGAAACTGTCTGAAGCGCCGGGAGTAAAGCCGATATCCACAGAGAACTCTGGCGTGCAGTTCCCTGATAATTTAAGAACAAGACATCCACTGTTCGGTGTTATTCGTGAACGTAAGAGGAGGTCAAAGAAACACAACTCGTACAAAGAAAGCTAGCAATTCAAAATATGATTTGAGTTTGATTTAATCCAAATGACTTTGTAAAAAAAAACCAGTTGGTATTAAAATTCTAATAGAATTACAACCATTTGTAAACATTTTTTATTGCTTTACGCGCTATAACGATTTTACATTTATGTAAATGTATACAGTTTTGAGAAAACAGATGTTTAATATACAAATTATATGAATTGTATGAGAAGAATAACATTCTGTATATCGTAATTGCCATAAAAATATATTGTAAGTTTGTTTCGTACTGTCAGAATTATATCAATTATTTTCGGATATTAAAACCATTAATTTTCAGAATGCAACGAACGTTTCGAACGGCGGAAGTCGCAGTGGAAGGATTCGCGTGCATTCGTTGGCAACATCGATTTGGCGCGACCCACTTCCGTTCAGCCGCGAAAAGCGAACGTAAGGTTCGTGGAGCGTAGAAAACGAGACGAGGAATAAGACGCGCGATGCAAACAACCGACGCTTTGCTCGCACGGAATTGCGAAGGCGGAGCGGCAATTCCCCGAGTATCGGCCGTCGCCCCGTAATTTCGATAATCTCGGGACGACTGTACGCTAGTAATTTCACTCGACGACGCCTAGGGGAGCTGCCGCGGCGGCGCGTGCGACATCCGGCCTGTGCGCAGTCGCGGCCGCGCATCACCAACCACGGATCCCGGGACAGTAGAACACTATAGAAAAATTACCCAGTAGAGAGAGAGATTTGTTAGCGGAAAAGTCGCGAGTCGATGTAAGTAAATAAAGGCCTGTGCGGGGATACTCGGCGCCGTGGGAAGCGACGCGCGTTTACGGGCAGGGCCGACCGTCGGCGTACGATTCCAACGCGACCGAGAAATACGACGCGCGACCCGGAGATACCCGCGGCGATCGACGTTTCGTTTCGCCAGGAGCTGGCCTCGCAATTAAGGTTAAAGTGAGTCAGGGGGTATGTGCCTTGTCCGGCTACTCCGGGCAGCAACCCCCCTGGCGGATGGATCGCGGAATCTCGTGTGACGTTCGCGGTGCTATGACGAACGCCATCCTCGTCGATGTCGTCGTCGTCGCCGCCGCTCGTGGGCCTCTACTGCGCGATCGCGCGTCGCGTTTACATAAATGGGATGCCTGGATCGGCCATCCGGGGCGCGCCGTCGCGGGTAGGTCGGCCTCGCGCGATCATCTCCCGAGGGATCCTCGTGCCCTAGCCTGGAAAAAACGTGTCGAGAGAAAGAGGAAGAGAGATAGTTGGAGAGAGAAACACGCAGGTAGACGAACGAGAGAGTGAGAGAGGGAGAAAGATCGAGATCGGAGAGGAAAAGATCGAGAGACGAGGAATCTCCTTCTCGACGGTGTGATTCGATAGTACATAATGGCAGTCCGTCTCTCTCGCTCCTACGTCGCCGACACCGTTCCCCCTCCCTACCATCTATCCCCGTGACCCTCCTCGCGCTCCTCCCCTCTCTCTCTCTTTCTCTCGTCCACCGACGGCCCGAGTCGCGATTTTCCCCCCTCGGGACACCCGTCGCGAAACGTAGATCGTCGTCCTTGCGTACTCGTGGCCTAGGAGGCAAAACGAGAGGCGGAATTTACGTGTCATACCCCACCACGACGGCCTACCGCGGCAGATTTTTCGCGTAGGCCTCTCTGTTATGGCGTAGCCGCAGCGGAACCCTCTCTCACTCGCACCCGCTTGACGTTTCTCGCGCCTGCCCTCCGCCGGGCCTCCTCTCGCGGACGCCACCAACAGCTGTTTCGCCCGATCGTCGCCCTCCCGTGCGTTTCGCGTTTTCGTCATGCGCGCGCGCGCGCGACAGAGAGCGAGAGAGAAAAGAGGGAGACGGAGGGACGCGTGAGAAACGGAGAGCGCGAGAGGAGAGAGAGAAAAAGGGAGGAATAGAAGAGAGGAAACGGTGACCCTCTCCCTGTATCACCGCGCACAGGATTTTTTCTCTCGACTCCCTCCCCTCCCCTCCACCCGCTGATCGGTCGTCGACGACCTCGACGTCACGTACGGTGAGAACGAACTCCCGTCACCTCGACTCGACAGGAGCCGCGGGTGACGTCGTCGACCCTCCGTCGCTCGTGCGTAGGGTGTCGCGCGCGCGCGCAAGAGAGAGAGAGAGAGAGAGGGAGAGAGAGATCCACGGTCCTCGTGCGTAATCGCGCGAGAATTCCGGTGTGCACGTCTCCTTTGTTCGCTGCACCTCTCGCCATTCGTTCTCTTTCTCCCTCCCCTCCCCCGCCGTCCACTCCCACTCCTGCTCTCCCTCCCCCTCCCTTGCGCGCGCTCTCTTTCTCTCGCGCGGAGATCTGACAGCTCCTGTCAAAACGGAACTCGCGGTTCGTGACCTGTCGTCGCCCTTTCGCCTCCGTAGGTCCGCTCGTCTCGCCAATTGCTTTCGTTTTTTTTCTCTCTCTCTCGCTCTCTCGCTCTCTGTCTCTCTATCTCTCTCTGCCTCTCGCACGCTCGCACCTGTTTCGATCTGATAACGGGAGAAGCGCGTGGGAGTGCAGCTGAGGACGAATGAACGTTCCTGACGTTTGGCCTTCTGCGTCGCGTTAAAAGTCGCGCGCGTGTCCACGTTTACGTCACGTCGCACGCCGACGATCGAGACGATCGCGCGGAGGACGTTCGGATCGAGACGTCGCGCGCGATCGGCGGCAACGGGACGGAAAACGCGTCTCCCCCCCCCGCGACCGCGACGTAAATCCGGCCCGTTCGCGAGAACGCGGATAGCTAACGGTTGCGCCCATCTGTTTCAGATCGGACAAAAGTAGCAGCGTGTAAAGTGAAGTCTGCGAGCACTGTCAATTACTCACCACCACCGAGGTGACGACTTTGCATGTAAGTGGAGCTAGACGGCATCCTGGGTCTGCGACGCGAAAATTCGAAAGCTACGTAACTGTGGTGTCGGACAGACAGCAGAGAGACCGAATAGCGTAATCAGGCGTTAATCGTACACACGTAATCTCGACTGATCCTGGGACCCGTCGTGTTTTATTTACAGACTTTGGCACTTAGATAAATATTGGTGATTTGCTGTCTTGTGACATTCACGAGGTCGGCGACGAAGATGTCAGTATTGAATCAAAGCGGCGAGGATGCGGTGGAATGCCCTCTGTGTATGGAGCCGTTAGAGGTGGACGATCTAAATTTCTTCCCATGCACCTGCGGATACCAAATATGCCGTTTTTGTTGGCACAGAATCCGTACCGACGAGAACGGCCTGTGTCCCGCGTGTCGAAAGGCCTATTCTGAAAATCCGGCTGATTTTAAACCCCTTACCAAGGAAGAAATAGCAAGGTATTTACACGAATATGTTATCTATCCAAATTAATACTTGTCACGATGCATGATTTAACCATAAGAACATAATGGAGTAAGAAATCTATCTCTCACTCTTTGTTACTTTTAGATTAAAAGCTGAAAAGCGGTTGAAGGATCAACAACGGAAGCAGAGAGTTACAGAAAATCGGAAACATCTAGCAAATGTGAGAGTAGTACAAAAAAATTTAGTGTTTGTAGTAGGATTACCAATGCGGCTGGCAGATGCTGATGTGAGTATGGTCGATAACGAGCGTTCTATAAGTGATCGATAACGCGAAGAGCTCTGCAAACACCGTATCTTTAAAAATAAGGAGCTCATGATATATAATATTTCGCATGCTTTAGGTTTTAAAGAAACACGAATATTTTGGGAAATTTGGGAAGATACACAAAGTCGTAATTAACCAGAGTACTTCCTACGCAGGGTCTCAAGGCCCCAGTGCTTCGGCTTATGTTACTTATCAAGTGAGTGGATTTATTTTTTTTAACGACACGAATTTTTTTTCTAGTTTCGTGATGCTCGTGAGTGAGAATATAAACAAATGTAATAAATATCGTAAACGACAATGTTCCTCGTGTTGTAACAGCGTCAAGAGGATGCGCTACGTGCTATAGAGGCTGTGAATAACATTGTTGTGGACGGACGGACAATAAAAACATCATTAGGAACGACGAAATACTGTTCGCATTTTATGCGTAACCAAGCCTGTCCGAAACCGGATTGCATGTACCTGCACGATCTTGGGGACCAGGAGGCATCGTTTACGAAGGAGGAGATGCATCAGGGGAAACATCAGGAGTACGAGCGCAAGCTTGTGCAATCGTTACATGCACATGCGTCTTCAGTTCAACGGTATAAAATTTATCTCGTCATAAAAAATAACAATTGCTTGGAGCTGTTACACATGAATCTGGTTTCAATCTCCGTTCGCACAGGAAACCAACGCCGTCACCACCTGTAACGGGCAGTATTGTTAGGGAAAGTGGAACTGTAAATTCGCAAACCAAGGAGGCGTGGCCGTCGTTGCAACCGGGACAGACAAATAGTGAGTAAATCTAAACAATGTTCAGCATAATAAGTGATACATTGTTGAAAATTAACAATTTTTATTAAGGTTTTTGATGCTATGTATTAACGTCTTGTTTTCAGGTACACAGACCAGTTGTAAAGAAATATCACCACCTGCGCAAACAACTTCACAACACAGCAACGTAACCAGCGGAAACGGTACGGTAGCGCAACAAAGTCATATGTCCTCCGGGGTGTCTACGCATCAACAAAACAACAACAATAAGGGTGAAAGTGGTGTGGGTGTACGGCGGGGTAAAAGTAATAGCGAAAGTAAAGCACAGGCAGCTCGGAACAAACATAAAAATAGTCAAAACAAAGAGAAGCACGGTACTCGTACGACATCGCGATCCGAATCAAGCTCAATCAACACGCAAAGTAGTTCACAGTCACAAATTACCGGACAAAAGGACGTTAGAAACTTTTCCGCTGATACGAACAGTGAAATGTTGCAAAAATTGGGTAACAAGTGTAAAATGGAACAGCAGCAGCAGCAACAACAGCAGCCACAGCCACAACAAATTAGCAACAAAACATCAAAATTAGTTCAATTACAGTCTCATGAAGTTAATGTAAATGGTGCATTTCAAAACGGGGAACGTCGGCATTCGGATAGTGAAACGGATCAACAGCGCGAAGGTAGCACGCCAGCGAGTACAATCTCGAGCACGGAAGACTCGAATGTAAATCACCAAACCGAACACTTAGCTGAATCGAGCGAGGAAAACAGTGGTGCCGTTCTTTTGGGTGAGTTCTTTATCCTGATCGTTATCATTTCTATTGGTTTCCTGCTAAAAGAATTCTACGATACGTAAGGATTTTTAAACGAGATAGGAAGAAAACATTACGAAACTATTTTGGTTTATTTAATTTAATACAACTACGATTATTTTTGAATTATGACTTGCTATTAATACTGTTATCAGAGAACCATTTTTGTTGAATTGACTACTTTATGTGTTTGCAAATGAATCTGAATAAATTGTATTGTAATATATCTATATGTATATATAAATATACATACATGTAACTACATATGTATATATGTACATATGTAATTATGTATATATATTAGAAATCAAGAAGAATTGTATTCATCACATGCTAATGTACATAATAATCCAAATTAAGCAACTGCACAATGGCATAATGTTAATTGTAATCTTTGTAATGAGTTACAAGTTATTCAGGTATGCCTATCCTTTGCGTGGAACATATAAAATATGAGCGCACAACAACTAAATAATACAGATCAATTCTAAACAATGTACAGTAAGCCAAAGTTTATGATTATATTTTAATACTGTAGAATAACGACATACATTGAACAATTTATTGATATATGCCAAAATAAAGAGAATTCTTGGAAAAAACAGTAGTAGCCTTTTTTGTGTTTTTGTGTACACTTAAATGTTATATATTCCTTATAGATTCCGATGAGAAAAATGTTGACGTGCGTATTATTTGTCTGACAAATTTAATGATCAAAACATATTGTCACACATTTTCTGAAATTATATGAGTACGCTGTTTTGATTTTGATACTTTTATATCTAAAGAGACATTCTTGTTCCTATTAAATTATATAATTTAATTTTATGTGACGTGTGTGCAAATATTTTTTAAGAAAAGAAATAAATTGAATAGCTGTTTATTCTGGCATTGTAAGAGCATAGAAACGATTTCGACCGCGTCGTGTAGTATAGAGATTTTTGCGTGTCATCTGTAGGTTCGTCTCCAGCTAGCACAAATTCATCACAAGGTGCCAATCAACCACCACCACCAGGATTACACAATGGATCTCAAATGCAACTCAATCATCGGTCGATCTTTCAGGCGGACAATAACAGTTTTTTCAGTTCAAATACCTTCCAGAAAATACCAACTACCACTTCAATGCCATCAAATTCCCTCGCAGGTATGTACAAGCTCTATATCTTTGTTATATAGTACCTTGCTATTATTAGCTTTCTTTAGATAAAAATTCGAAACAAGATAATATTTTACTTTCAAGAAAAGCGTTATGGAGAAGAATTATCATTATAAAAAAAATTTAAAAATTGATTTTTTAGACGCTTTTATTCTGTATTTTTCCATTTTTATATATTATTGTAATTAGTGGAAGAATTGTGTAAATAAAATTGTTTTCGGTGTAGCAAACACAAATCTGGATTGGACAAGCACGGGAGTGGCTACGATACCCGATTCTTTACCATCAGTTCATTCTAGCGAAGATTGGCAGGCTGCTTTTGGCTTTCACCTTGAATCGTCTCGAACGAACCATATTATATCAAAATCCAGTCCAACTGATTCGCCGAGAGTATTCAACTCCGAGGGTTTTGTAGATGAGGAAGTTTATATAAATGCACCTTACACTGGTACACTCACAGAATCATCATCTGG
This sequence comes from Aphaenogaster floridana, assembly GCA_003063835.1. Taxonomy (NCBI): domain Eukaryota; kingdom Metazoa; phylum Arthropoda; class Insecta; order Hymenoptera; family Formicidae; genus Aphaenogaster; species Aphaenogaster floridana. The sequence continues at coordinate 1,201,037 of NJRP01000029.1, forward strand.
TACCTTCACGCCTAATTTACTTGTAAATTCACCCGCATCTAAGTTTATGGCAGACTTTCAACAAAATTCATTACAACAAAGACTTAATATACAGGTGAGCGAATAATAATAAAATTTTTGAATTATATATCTAAAAGAATAACAGGACATTCTTTGTATATATGTATAAAATTGTTATCGAAGAAAAATGATTTACTGTTATTAATGTTAAAATAAATGAAATTTTTAAGGCACAACAAAATCAAGAAAATTGTGAGTACATAAAACAGAACGGCCACGCTACAATGGAGGAAGTTAGGAATCACCGTGATACAAGCTCAGATACAATGAAAGCGGACGACGATTTAGGTTTTGATCCTTTCCACGAAACGCAGAAGGCATTAGCAGAACTTTTAGAAGACGAAATGCAGGTACAACAGCAGAAGATATTCCAACAACAACAGCAACAAAGAGAACGAGAAGAGCAAACTAGGGTGCAGCATCAACAAACTCTCGCGAGCCTTAACCAACAACATTTTCCACAAGTAAATATCCTTATCGGACTTCGAAATGATCCTTTTATTTCTTACCAGTACCATTAATAAGGTACATTTAATAAAACTTGGCCATACGTTTTAGGAATGCTCTGTATAAATGTTTTGTAAGATGCATTCAAATTTAATGAAATTTAACGAAGACAAATATTTTTTTAGGTTGCTCACATAGCACACTTGCAGCAACAAGCCCAGCACTTACAAAATCTACAAGTGCTTCAGTCGCATTCCCTCTTGTCCCGTCTTCCGCAAAATCTGTTACCAAGCGGCGCACAGAGCCCTGCACAGGGCACGGTGACGGCTACCAGTTTAGGACAACGCAGTCGACTCCCGCCACCGGGTTTTCCTGGTTCCACGCCAAATCATATGAATTCATTCGGTCTCGGTATACCACGACCAGCACCAACGAATAGTGCCCTCTCTGGTTAGTGTTCTTCCAATTTTTCCAGACATCAGGAATCATAGTGCACAGTGCGTGAAGTTAACATACGTATACGATAATTTATCGTAGCCGTAGACACAAAAATAAGTTGTTGATCTGTCCGCGAATTTTTAAAAAAGTAAAAAGATTGTAAAGATCTATAAAGAAACACGAATGTGTAGATTTAGATTGATAAAATGTTCCCCTATTCGTGATTTATTGACATCCATTTAATGTTATGTTTGCAGGAACACAACCCCCTCAACAGAGTGCGTACCTTCCAAATGGAAGCCCGCTTCTCAACACACAAAGTAATAATTCCACCTGTTAATCTTCTATATTCGAATATCTGTAGTAATATATCTGTAGTCTAATATTTGATCCATTTTCCGTACAGGCATCGGCAAGTGCACGAGCGACGCGGTCTATACTCTGAAAGATTGGTGTGAAATTAACAATCAACAGCAACAGTTCCATCATCAAGCGATGCACCAGAAAGGATGGAACAATTTTGGACCTATCACAGATTGGACTTCGATTGATCCGGCTATAGTTACTTCGTCTAGACCTCTTCCATTCCAAACTACCAGCGCTTGGCAGTTTTCCCACATTCATCCTTCTCATGTTGTAACTCATAACGCGCAACAGGTACAACAATTTCGTGTATTTTGTGTATTTTTAACAATTTGAACTTTGCTGTCATTCATTATAAAATATAAAAACGCGAATTTATTATTTATAATTATTTTATTTATTGTATACAAAATATATTCTACATCGACGATGCAAGTAAACGTAACAATTCATGTTCCATATGCAGGAACAGAATGCACCTGCTCAGCATTGGGCGATGCAACCACCTCCTGGTTTTGCTGCACCCACAACTACAGGACAATTGAATAATCCACAGCCGAGCACGACCGCACAACCACACACCAAGCTCATCTCTGCAGGATCAGAAATCGAAAGTAAGTTGATCGCGATCAAGCTCCGTGCAAACTAATAAAAAGAAAAAAAGATACCTTATAATGCGCGGTATCGAGATATATAGGCCGTCTATATTGCAGACCTATAAGTCTAATGCGTGAGGCGAACGAGTCGAGGCGTCATAATGTTTCCGGACGTGGCAAGATCAAATCCAGCAAATGAAAGAAACAAAAAAAAAAAGCGACAGTCGATAATGTACGTTTTCCTAACGCTTCTATGTCTCAACGTTTTATTTCAAATCTCCATTTATTTGTGCGAGTATTTACTCGAATAAAATATCGGAATAAAATATGAGTTAATGCGTGCTTCTCGATGTAAGCGAAGATTATACGTCAATACATTTTCCTCATGATATTATCATTTCTGAATTATAGCAAAATTGATCATATTTAAGTCTGACTATCGTTATAAGCGAAGTTTATGTAGGATATGAAATATTAAATAGATAAATGATTAAGATATCAAGAAATAATCACGATATTTGCAAGTACATTTTCCTTTCTGAATTCTTATTATCAAAGTACTATTTTCTTCAAAACATTAAAATTGAAAATTAACATCCTGTGTTTCTATAAGTGTGAGATTAAACAAAATACAGCAGAAAACATTAGAAAGGTGAATGCAAATGTAATGAAACTTCCATATTGTTTAATCTTATATTTGTCATAGTTAAAAATGTATTTTAAATCAAAAGCTTTGTTATCGCATATTTAAAAGCTCTATTGTTATATCAAAAAGAATTGTTATATATGTATATGTACCTACGGTACTATGAATCGTCTTATACACATTTTGCTATTTTATAATATTACTTTTATCGCATTGAAATGTAATTGGTATGTTTTATGCAATCGTTTTAAAAAGCTAGAATTCTTTTATCATTGATTTTAGCAGAGTATATAATATGACATGATTTTACTGTTGTTACAGTAAAATAACATGGAGTTTTATTATCTTTGCATACGTAATGTTTCTTCGAGTGCGTCACTGGCGTGCGTCATCACGCATTGTGATACTACACGGCGCAGACTCGCTTTTAAAGAAAGAAAAGACTAAGGATTAGGATTTCCTAACTTGGTTATGATAATCATTTTAATGAATATCTTGAGTTACGAATCAAATTGATTGAATACAAAGATCATACAGATTAAGAATTATCTGTACTAACCGAAAGAATAGCGATTTTTCCTATCTCGCGACAAGATTGATGTCGATGTATCAATATTGATTAAGGAAAACTACAGATGGCTGTTCGAAAAAAATTAACAACGCGACAATGTATTTTATTTACGAATGCGAAGCGAGACAAAAAGAGAAAGACAAAGGGAATATTAACACACGATGTATGATAAATGATGCGAGACAAACGTCTGAGCGATGTATTACGATGTTCATACGACGCGATTTACGTCGAACGAGAGTTATTCCTGTGGCAGATGATTATCGAAAGTATCTCTGTCGTTTTAAAGGCGAATAACGAAAGAACGTCACATACACAAGAGAACGAATGAGATAATAAAAGTATAATTATTATAAAATTTAATTCAGTAAGATAATCGAGAAATATACGATAATGCGCAATGAAATTCCTGTGGTAGTCCCATTTTCGTCTTTTCTTCGTATCCTTTATCAATTTTCTAATAGTTTTATTAAACTTAGTTTTATTAAACTCTATAAATTACAGTGGTTCGTTTTCTTTCATCACTAATGGTTCAAGGATCTCGAGAAAGAAAGATCTACGTGCTGGTCAAACGAATTTAATTACTTATTTACAATGATCAATTATGAAGCTTCATTTCTATTATAATGAGATTGACATTTCAAATTCAACGACTTGCTGTTATTGCTGCTGGCAGCTGTAAGTTTCCAGTGTACAGTGAGGTTCCGCCGACTTGACGAATACATAATATTGTCCCTTTATGGGATTGTCGTAATCTAATAGCTTGCTATTCACGACAATACAATCCTTTGTTTCAGGACCAGGAGGAGAAGGTGCACTGAAAAAAGCCATAATAAGTAATACAACAGTCACAAAATAACAAAAAAATCTACATAAATAATCCTGAATAAATGTCTTGTTTATACCTTCCGAACACACTTCTTTTTTTTCTGGAAAAAAGGAAAAGAAATTTAATTTAATTTAATTTAAAAAATTTAAATTAAATAAATGATACGTGTGATGTATCTCATAAATGTGTGTAATTTGATATAATGAGACTTTTCAGGAAAAATTCGTGAATGTTGAATCGAGCTGAGCTAAAGCATGCTGAAGAAAAGGACTTACTCCATAGGAACACCAGGAAATCCACAATTATCTTCCAGCATATCGGTCATATAAGCGATAGAACGGCTGTGTGAGCAAGCGATATTCACGCCTAAAACGTGAATTTGTTTTATTTACAACTTTATATCACTTCTTTTCTGTTATTCTAGCAACATTCAACATCTCTCTGTAATAATTAGACGCAATAATTAGATGCAATTGATCTCTCACCACATCCTGGTTGCATTAATCCGTTATGGAACCACAAGTCGAGGTCACCCATTTTGTAGTCTATTCCGAGACTCGACGTGTGGAAAGCTATTAAACGTTTGCAATCCGATTTGCAGAGTTTTTCCGTACAATTATTACTACCGAACATCGGGGTTGCGGGATCGAAGGCGAAGAGAAGTGGAATAGTGCCGTAGCCCGAATTCTGGATGTTCTTTGCGGCGAAGCCGCACACGTGCGCGCCAAGACTGTGGCCCATGAACGTAATGTTTTCCAACGAAACACCGCAAATTTTAATCAAGGAAATAACATGCCTGAAAGAAAAAATTCAATCGAATATATGAATCGAGGACATCGTGTATTCGACATAATATGTAAAATTTTATTCTTATTGAGTATTACATTATATAGTGTGTTTGATTTTTAAGTATATATACTTAGTCATTTTTAAAAATAATTATTATAAATAAAGTTTTAGAATAAAAGTTATTTTGCTTAAGAAAATGTATATAATGACTTAAATGAAAATTTAAAATTTTTAAATGACAATTTTTTTTAACGGGATAACATATCTATTTTATTATAGTTTTGTAAGGTATCTTATATGATAAAATCAATAATATGCAATAAAATGATTTTCGGATTAAAAAAATAATTTAAAACTTTCGTTTATGAGACATTGTCATAATTGCTTTTAGGTATAAGCGGAAAAACAAAATACACCGAAAATTACACTTTGTTGCACATTATTGAATTTGTCATAAAATACTTTACAAAACTGTATAATAAAACAGATATTATTCCATTAAAAAAATAAAACTGTTATTAAAAACATTTTAAAAAAATGATTTTAAACTTTTGTTTAAGTCATTATATAGATCTTCTTAAACAAGATAACTTTTATTCGAAAAATATTTTATAATTCTTATTTTAAAAAATGACAAAGTGTATACACTCAAGACAAACACACTGTATATTGTATTATGTATATTAATCATTGATATTGTTTCATTTAGTATTATATATCAATCTCTTTTTGTTTTGAAAGTAGGTATACCTTGCCATTAAATGACCTACATCGCGAGTGTTCGTCACCGCATTGGGATACTCCATAAACTTTATAACGGGTATCCCGTCAGTGCAGGCTCCTTGGGACCAATCCAGTGCAATTACCGTGTTGTCTTTCTGTATAAAAGCAGGACATTATTTTATTATATTATTGCGCTCTTCACTTAGTTTTATAATGTTTTTGTATAAATGTTATTTCATATATATGTATAAAATAAGATTTTTATCTTTTGCAGATGCGTTGTATTTTCATTCCAATTACTCATGCGAATATGTAATATCTACCTGTACCAATCGCGAGGCCAGCTCTCGAGTCATAGACGTATTTGCGGAACTGATGAAGCCATGGACCATAAAAAAGATTCGTTTCGACGGATCGAGAGCATCGCAGTACTCTCCTACCTCGATTTTTTTGCCTTCGGGATTACGGCTGAAAGAAAGATCGATATAATCGGCGCAACAGGCGAATTGATAATGATTTTGTGCCTCTTTTACCTGTTGTACAGAAACGTCGATATCGATTTAACGCCAAAGATACAGGAATTTGAGTGGAAAAAGTCGCCTACATCCTCCTTGAACCCTGGTTTAGGTTCGGCATATAGATACGTGCATCGTGCGAGGAAAATTACAAGTATCGTAGCAATCGTCTTCATCGTGCGCAAAAGAAAATTAACGAATTGCCGAGGGGAAGCTGACAAGTTACGGGATCAAGTCTTCCGATTATTAAGAACTTTTATACGTATACAAGTACGTTTTACGCTTTTATACGTATATAGTATTGACATTTGCAACATCGCTAGCGGCTGTGCAAACTATTTTGCGAGCGCGGAAAACTTGAGGAAGTATATTTTACGATATCGATATTGTAGTGGCAAACGGACAACAATGTACATTGCCACCACGCGCATCTCTTCTTTTTACGCATCGCTTTTATTTCCGACATTATGCAGCAATAAAAGATGACAAAGTGCCGCACAAACAATCATTCCTTTCGACGTGATGATCTGCCCTTGATGTTATTACTTATTGGCACATTACGGCGCGACACACATGTAACATGTCCTTGCACTTTACATCATCGAATTAAGTTGAAATTTTATTCAATGAGAAAATTTTTATGGGCCACGTTTCGGCGATTGTGTACTTTCACCAAGTACACATATCCAGAAAATGCCGAAATTGTGAATGGTAAAACTTTGCACAGAGGACTTCCGTAAAACACATCGCAATGGAATGTAAATTCCACTATCTTCGGGACATTCGCATTCATATAAGTTCGCAAGGGAGAATTTGCATATTTTAAATTTGCAGAATATTCATGCATCGCTGAAATATAAGCAAGTTATATATTTGCGTGTGTGTATATATATATATATACACTTATATTTAAAATAATATATATATATATATATACACATGCACACAAAATATATAATATATATGTATAAGCAAGAAGCTTGCTTATATATGCGAGCAAATTGCTAGATTCTTATTTTTGAGAAAGAAAAAAATCAAATATAAGTGCAAGAGCGAAATTTTTTAAAAATTCGCGGAGAATTTTGAATAGAATATCAACATAAACAATTCCTAATTTGATTTTGTTATTAGTTGCAGGTCTAACTTAGATAATCAAAATGTGAATATTATATATATATATATATATATATATATATATATATATATATATATATTCTCAGTTGTACATAATATTTAAATATTTTAATAATTTTAATAATAAATACAACAAAAGATTATTCAAATAAATTATTCAATCAGAGTAATTAGAATAAAGTTAGGATTGGTTCACGCGGATGAGAATTTAAATCTCGCATATTTGTATGCTTTGAAGTTGCTTATAACAATATAATAATTACAACAATTATTAGATACTTGAAATATATTCTCTTATAAGAAGCGCATTTAAAATTAAATGCAGCCATCTGTCGGTTATTAATCATCAGTCTGACTCATCTGTCGATTATTAATCGTCAGTTTATAATTACCTTCATACTTCTTTCCAGAATATTTAAATATTGTAATAATTTTTATAATATAGTACACAACAAATTATTTAACTAGTCAGAATAGTTGGAATAAAATCAAGTTGCTCGGGAATAACAATACAATAATTACAGAATTGTGCAAAAGGTTTTCAGGACCCTGAAAAGATGGAGCCCTTTACCTGTTCATAATTTTAGTATTAAAGAAGTTTTAAGGGAATTTAAAAATGTAAAAAATGAAACAGTATAATTAAAATTATATTTATTTATAAGTAAGTACAAAAAGAAAAGTGTGTAAAATACAATAAAACTTTACAAAACATATAAATAGAATTCTAAAATATAAATAGAATAAATAGAAATTTATAATTCCTAAATAGAACTACACAAATAAAATTTTATAATTCTATAATAAATTAAAAACTTTTTTTTAAATATTGCATTACCGGTATATATTAAAACAATGAAGAGTTCATTAAATTTAAATTACTTATGAATTATAAATATAACTTGCATACAAAATAAAATTCGATAGAAATTAATTTGGAGATAGAAACAATAAAAAATAATTTATATTAACCGAAATTTTGGAGTCCTTTAACACTGAGAATTCTGATGCGATTCATCGCATCCTTTGTCTGCCCTGAATAATCACAACAATTATTAGATACTTAAAACGTATTCTTCTTTTATGAGAAGTTTAATATTAAACGCAGCTATTTGCTGGTCATATCTGATTAATTTCGAGCACTCTGTATATACGGTGATACGGTATTTAAATTTTAATTAATGTTGTGAGGCGGCGGGAAGCTATCGAAATGTATCGAATCGAATCGCGCGAAGCGATACGATCGAAGACTCAAAATACTAATTTGGTTATGTCGGCGAGGTCTCTGTCTGTTGAAATTGCGTCTCCGCACGAATTTCCGGTGTTATCATTGATTGAACGGTTCAGTACTTGTAAAATTACATCATTCGATCGCAGCTCGTTTTTTGACACAGTTAAAAATATCTTCCGGATAATCATGGTGGAAGAAATTCAAAAGAAGCTTCAGAATGAAGCCGACACGCTAAGACAGATCCAAAAAGGTTAAGAGACGTCCATGAGTATTTTTCTGGAAAGTAGGGTAAATCTCTCCGCATTTATCTCATTATATTTAATGCATCGTTGACATTTGCAGAATACAACAAGGCGCTGAGCCAGAGGCAGCAGTTAGACGGGCAACTGAATGAGAATATCATGGTGAAGAAGGAGCTGGACATTCTGAAGGAAGAGAACGACGTGTTCAAACTGATAGGACCCGTGCTCGTGAAGCAAGAACTGTGCGAAGCCAAACAGAATGTCGACAAGCGCATGGATTATATCAAATCCGAACTGTAGGTTTGCCGATTAGAAATAGAGTCCAGAATCTGCTTAGGCCGAGTCTACAATAGGTGTCGTAAGCCTTTAGCCTTCTGCTCTAAGCTAAGTAATTTCCAATAAAAAGCTTTTCCTATGCTACCTTAAGTCGTAATTCCTAAGCTTTAAAAATTGGCCAGATCCCAACTGTAAAATTTAAGGCTTAAAGCATCGTAGGATACGTTTTTTGTCAGAAATTACTTGGTTTAGAGCAGATGGGCTAAAGGCTTACTACATTTAATGTAGACCCAGCCTTACAGATCTACGAGTAAGGAAATGAATTTCAGAAAACGCGTGGACGACTTGATGTCTACCTTGGATAAGAAACTGGACTCGCAGAGGGACGTGATAGATAAACTGCAGCAGGCGTTTCAGCAAGCCCAAATCAAAACGTCGATAAACCAATCGAAATCATAATACTGTACAGACCGCAGCTTTGTGGAATTATAATTTATATGTAATGATAAATGCTTAAGTGACATTGTTACATATAATCTCATCACTCAATACGCGAGTGTCATGCTCGTTTCATTTATTTATACTATAGACAATTATCAATATAAATCTTGGCGATGTGTCACGATCATTCAAGTGCAATTTATGTAAATTAAAAACTATAAACTTTCCAGAATATTTCCCCTTTCTCAGAAATCAATCCTTATGTCGATTATTAAGATGACTGATTATTTTCTGGCGATGATAAAATTTATAAGACTTGCTCCTGAAATTAATAATTTTTTACTACAGAGTTATAAAAACTGATCACCATCGAGATAGTAAAGACCATCAATCTTGGATTAGTTATTTGTGTAACAAGTGCGGGAAGTTGACAATTGGACACGAGCGCGGAGAAGGCGAATGCGATCACCCGCACGAGTTTACAATTGTCAACTCGCACGTGTTACACTATTTTATATTACACGTGCGTGGAAAGTGGCCCATTTCTTGAAAAGAAACGCGCGGAATGGGCACTTTCCACGCACATGTTATATAAAAATTTTTGTGACCATATACTGCGTTCGGCAATGCAAATCCGAGGCATCGAATGTGCTTTTAACCTCGAAAATCGTTCGGCAATTCACATCTCTGTTCTTATTCATCGGTTGGTTGAAGATCACGTGATTCAAGCTCTCTGCCAGCTCGCATCCAAGATTTGCAATGCCGAACGCAGCAATAGAAAGGGCACAACTTCCATAAGATCGTCGGTCTTTAATAATATCTTGTCGGTGCTGTGATTAAGAAATAATTATTTCAAATTGTAAACATTGAAATGGCCCGCCGCGCGCGCTAATGGCGTCGAGGTCGAGGATGTTTATCAACATGGCGACGATAGTGCCGCCCGTCTTGAAAGTAATTCGAGGATTGTCGAATAGTTATTAATTTTCACATCACATTCGTTTCGCTCTGAATAAAAATTTTAATTAACGAGCGACAATGCTGTTGACGTTGAAGCCGGATCACAAGAAACACATATTGTTTCTAGCCGAACAATCATCGCCAGGTATGAGCGAGTCTGTCGACGAATGAATTGGTTTTACAGAGAAATGTAAAGTAAAGCGTATTTCCCTCGCAGTTTTGCAGGATTTCTGCAAATTGGCTATGGATTATTTACAAAAGGGCCCGAACGTCAAGGTGTACAATGCTGCCGCTCGTAAGTGACAGATTCCCGCAACTGTCAAAGTGACATGTGCAATTGTTAACTGCATAAACTGCCCTGTACTCGTTTTAGAGAAGCTGAACGTCGAACTGGACGTGATTAAAAATTCGGTAGAGGGTTTGGTCAATTTGCTGTTGGAGAGCTGCAAGCACAAGGTGAGATCTATCGACGGTAGGATGAGACAAAAGTTTGTCGTAACAGGAGCGTTGTTTGACATACTCGAGTTTTGCAGCTAAGCGCAGAGGATTTCCGGGATTCCGTAGTCGCTTTAGGCTTCACGGAAGACAAGGAGGCAATATTGAGTAAATTGTACAGCGTTAAGAGGAATGAGGTTTCAGATGCACTGGAAGAGATTGGATTTAAACTGCCCAGATATCACGACATGGAATGGAGATTTGAAGTGCAGGTAGCGGAGTCTTCGCATCCTACTATGCTGCTTCGAACGTTTCAATTTATAATTGAATTATATCATTCTGTGTCACAGACTGCGTCAAGATCCCTGTTGAAACAAGTTGCGCCACTCGTCACTCTGGATTTGTCGCTGAAGAATCCTGATAATCCAGACGAAATTGAACATGTTCTGCTACAAACCGATCCGACTAACTTGCTTCATATGACTCAAGAATTGGAGGAAGCGCTGCAAGAAAGCCGCAGTCAACATGTTCGGAGAATTTCAAAAGCAGTAAAATGAAGCTTTTTGCAATTTGTATATTTATACTTAAGGCAATTTGTGAATGCAATGTGTAATATATAAATACATATAAAAATAGGTATAAATATAATGTCCAAGATTAAATAAAAAGATTCTTATCTAAGGACTATTGGTTTAGCTCTGTTATCTAAATCACATTTATCACCAGCATCTGTAAAGTTTCACTCTGGTCAGATCATCCTAAATAATAAGTGACAGTAATCATACACGCATAACATGCATTACATACGTATACATTATACTAAGACAGTTGAGTAAATTTGCATATATAATTGGATAATTTTTTATTGGATCTTTATACCAGGTATATAAGAAAAAACTTTGTTCTTCTCGTATTTGTACTGTGAATATGATACAGTTACCATAAGCTATTCCTTATCACACAGAATATTGATGTTTTACAAACTAGAATTTTCAGTTGCCTCGAATTCAGAACTTAGATCCAGCAGAAGCAGTTGTATTTTGAAACATTCCAGTGTCAAGAAGTATGCATATCTATATCTCACTTTTATGCATCATATTTTTTAAACGGTCGCTAATTATCAATAATATTTTACAGAAAATGGAATCCCTTGTTACCGTAAATACTGAAAATCTGACTTCAGCCATTTTATCTGCAAACTCTACCATGGCATTTACTGATATACTAACATCAACGGACGGACCCCGAGCTATGCGGCAAATCATAAATTTCAACAATCTAACTGTAGTGGATAAAGTACCTGCGGATATGGTGCACTTAATCGATCCGCATTGGTTATTTTTCATTTCTTCACTGATTAATATTTCTGTACTATTTTGTTTTTGCAAAATCAATCTCATGGAATTCTTAAATTACAGGTATCAGTTTCCACCAATGGATCCAATGTGGCACAAAATTCTAGGCCTTGTAATGATTGTATTAGGATTTATGGGATGGACCGGTAATGGTGTTGTAGTATATATATTTTTGATGACACCCTCCCTAAGAACACCAAGCAATCTTCTAGTAGTAAATTTGGCTTTTTCGGACTTCATCATGATGATCATCATGTCACCTCCTATGGTAATCAACTGCTACTATGAGACCTGGGTATTAGGTAATGCAAACTTTATCTTTTTTCATCATACTAATATTATCTTCATAAAATTTATAATGTACATATATGAATTAATTTTATATTAAGGACCGCTAATGTGTGACATATATGCTATGATTGGCTCCTTATGTGGATGTGCTTCAATATGGACTATGACTGCTATTGCTTTAGACCGATACAATGTTATAGTGAAGGTATGTATAATATGCTTCTATATTAACATAGTAAGTGGAAACAGAAACTAAACTGAATAAATCTTTTCAGGGTATGGCAGGAAAACCACTCACCATCAAGAAAGCACTACTCGAAATTTTAATAATCTGGCTCTTCGCTACAGTGTGGACAATTTTTCCCATGTTGGGATGGAACAGGTAACATTAAGAAATTAAAAATTATAAAAAAGATGTGCTGCACTTTGTAACGCATAGTGTTGTAATACATTTTATAATGTGACAATTAGATATGTGCCAGAAGGCAATATGACCGCTTGTGGTACAGATTATCTTACTAAGGATTGGAGTTCTAAATCGTACATCTTGGTGTATTCGATATTTGTATATTATACACCGCTTTTCACTATAATTTACAGTTATTATTTTATCGTTTCGGTAAGTACATTTGTACGTTATAACATTAAAAGAGATTTGGAATCTATAAAGGCATTTTTTAATTTAACAGACAGTAGCTGCTCATGAAAAAGCAATGAGGGAACAAGCGAAGAAAATGAATGTTCAATCTTTGCGATCTGGAGATAATCAAAACATCAGTGCAGAAGCAAAACTGGCAAAAGTGAGGCAAAAAAAGAAATATATTAAAATTATAAATATATTTTTAAATATATTTTTTAAATAAATATATTTTTCGCAACAAATTCTTTACATTATAATTAATTCTACTCTCTTTAGAAAAAGATCAAAACCCATCGAAAAAGCGTCGCGATTCGCGATATATTAATTTAAATTAAGAACTGGCCAGTTGAGTCGAAATAAAAATCTCTTCTGTGGTTATAAATATATTATGCTAAATATTATGGACGAATAATTTGAAAAAATCAAGATTGACATTTGCTTTATTAATTACAGGTAGCTCTAATGACCATTTCTTTGTGGTTCATGGCATGGACACCATATTTGGTCATTAATTATATCGGTATTTTCGATAGTGCTAAAATTAGTCCTCTTTTCACCATTTGGGGATCTCTCTTTGCAAAGGCAAACGCTATATATAATCCAATTGTTTATGGAATTAGGTAAATAATATTTTTAAATAGGATATATGTAATCAGTCCATTAATGTCATTGTATTTTATTCTAGTCATCCAAAATATAGAGCAGCGTTAAAGGAAAAGCTACCGTTCTTTGTATGTGGTTCAACTGAGGATCCATCTACGGCTGCGAAAACTGCAGAAACATCATCTGTTACGACCACAGCGTAGTTCCAAGCAATGTATTGTAATTTCTAAATATTGTGATATAATGTAATCAGGATATATTTCTCGAGGAAATCAACGCGAATTAGTAATATTGGATATATTATGTGATAAATGTGAAACGTGTGGAAATTTGTAATTTGTAAAGCTTCAATAACTATTACGGATAGCCGATTATGCAAAAAGCTACATATATGGAATTTTGAATGGACTAACTCAATATGTTGTACGTGGCGAATTTTTATTTGGTTTAAATCTTCTCTTTTATTCTTTATTTTTATTGCAGATGTTAAATGTTGCTTTTGCAGGAATGAATGATAGAAGGCACTTAGTGCCAATTGTAGTAGGCAAAAGGATATTCAATAAATCATTTGGCATGATTTAAGATTTCCTATAGGTTCTTAAGATGTAATAAAAAATACTAATGCATAGTATTAGGTGCGTGTAGGTATGTACATACAACACACTTACACATTCAGAATTTTTATGGCTCAATTAGAACTCTCGTAGGTGATTGCATGCAGAATTTATTTAATTCTATAAAATTAATTACAGATACGATATCATCGCCATATCTCATGATGATATAATACTTTTAGCAATATTATGTTTGCTAATTCCAAAGTGACCATGTGTTCCAAAAGATGATTAAATTTACAAACTGCACTATGAGCCATTTACGAGAAATTCGTCTCGTGGTGCAGCCGAATCATACAATGTATCATAGATTAACAGTTATAATGAAACTGTTTAGCCCTCAATTTTTCTGTTGTTTAAATTTTTCGCATATTAGCTTGGCTTTGCCTAGATCTCATCTTCACCACAGCTAATCGTATGACATTTCTCTTACGATATAAAATCACGATAAAATATACTCTCGTTGATGATGTATCTCTGGCGCGTTATTTAATGCAGCTATTTACAACTCATGCTTGATGACGCGATTTCTTTGTGACGAAAGTATAATAGTGCTTCATGGCGTTACATCCATTTAGCAAATCTATTGCATCGTCAAAAAATCGATGTGTACAGCATCATTATTTTATGCGGCAGGTTTTTCACCTTCCGTAACCGTGGTGGTCGTAGACATTGTGTCCGCGCCAGGCGCCGGCTCGGTGGCACACGCTAGAGATGGGAATCTCTGGAAGAGAGCAGCTCGGTACTTAGGATGGCTAGAATCATACAGAGAAAAGATCAGTGTCGTTAGAGGTACGCGAAATAATTTGTCTAATTTATCATGTTCTATCTGTAAAAATTTGTAAATTCCAATGGCATATTCCAGAGAATGGAATTATTGCGACCTACCTGATGCCATACACAATGGGATTGTATACAGCGTTGGCTTTGGCAAAGAGAGAGCCCCAGATCGTGAAGAGCGGGCTAATCTTAGTCGTCTCGAAGATGCCCGCGTAATTGATGACTAGATACGGAGTCCACGCCATGAACCACAGGGAAATGGTCATCAAAGCTACCTGTAATTAGTACCGTCATTATATCGATCGCGTAAATGAGAATTAATCCGGTTCGAGAAAGTTTACAAGGAAGACCCCTTGCCTTCGCCAGTTTGCATTCGGCGCTGGTACTTTGGTTCTCGGCCGATCGCAGGGAAGCGACGTTCATCTTTTTCGCTTGCTCACGCATATTCTTTTCATGAGCGGCGACGGCCTGAATGATAAAGAAGTAGCTGTAGATGATGAGGAACAGCGGCGTGAAGTAGACGAAGATACTGTAGATTAGAATGTACGATCTGGAGAACATATCTTTGTTCAAGTAATCGGTACCACAGGCAGTCATGTTGCCCTCGGGCACATAGCTGTAAAAAGGAAATATTATATATTATTGATAATTTATAATACTTTTAAATAATATTTTATATTATTTTAGAGACTCTTGCATCTCACCGGTTCCACCCGAACAACGGGGCGATTGTCCAAAGTAGGCAGCTGATCCAGATGGCAAATATGCGAATGAGGGCACCGTTAATGGTCATTGGCTTAGCAGACAAGCCTTTGACGATTACGTTGTACCTGTCGAATGCGATCATTGTCATTGTCCATATGGAGCCACACCCGAACAGGGAGCCCGCCAAGCCGTACAATTCACAGAACAAAGGTCCTAGCACCCAAGTCTCGTAATAGCAGTTGATCACCTGTACGTATCGTTAATTAAACATAGATCACATTCTGTCGCATCGAATGTTTCGTTCGCGAATGCCTCAGAATGACGTACGCACCATAGCCGGAGACATGGCCAACATCATCAGGAAATCAGAGATGGCGAGATTGACGACGAGCAGGTTGCTTGGAGTGCGAAGAGTCTTGGTGGTGGTGAATATGTATATCACCATACCGTTACCGATGACGGATATTACGCCGAGGACGCCGATGGCGAAGCCAAGCAGCGCGTGCCACAGAGGGTTCATCGGCGGGAATTGATACCAGTGGGCGTCGACCATGTGCAGCATCTCCGGTGGCACTTTGTCGACCACCGTTTGATTACCAAATCCGCCTCCTTGCGCTGCCCATGTGTAGGCTGCATGGCTCGGTCCGGATGCGAAAGACATGGTGAACTGCGAGAGCCTTTATATTAATTAATATTCTTGATGGGATTATTTATATACTATTTATAGTCACTTGACTGCTTAGTTTGAAAGAGTTTGAAAACGAAAACGCGAAACAAGGATAACAAGCCATTTAACATCAGCAAGTCTAAAGCTGCATCTACACTATATAACAAAACATGTTATATAGCAAAATTATACAACTTGTTACAAAAAGAGAAGAAAAAATGTTATATAACATGATGTTAGCAAGTTATATGTTATCCATCAGTTGTCGGTAAAGATCAAAGGAAGTTATAAAACTTTATTATATAAACCAAAGAGATGGTTTATTATTCACTGGCGAAGAATATTCATCTCTTACTTGTTTATATAACATATTATTAGTCAGTCCACACTTAAAACTTGTTGTAAAACATTCACTTGATTTCGTTCCGAAGTTCAGTCTTGCTACAACCATTGTGCGTGAAGTATAATAATGGGTGCATCCAGGAGCGCAACCGCTCACTGAATGGCTGAGCACCGCTAGATATTTTGTTTATAACTGGTATTGCATCTCGAAATGTTGTGTCCTTTCTACCTATCTTATGGCCGATTTTGTTTATGAGGAATTCAAAATCAAAACTTGTCATCTTTGCAAAGTTTTTGAAACTACCGTCACATCGAATTTCTCCCGTCAATAGATCTCTTCCTTAATTGTAAATAATCATGCCAAGAAAATAATAGACCCGGACAAACGTAAATCGTCGGTATGCGTCGCTTACCTCCGTTCGTGCTACTTGGAAAAAATCGTCGTGGTGAACGAACTAATCCAAATATACTGCAGGATTGCTGTCGTCGGCGTGATTTCTTGTAACGGTCTTTCCGTGAAGACGCTTACAAGTAGAGTTCCCTGTTCGGTCCACCATCAGTTGCGGCTCGGGGTTCGCCGCGACGGCAAGTCGCGCTTAAATATGCATCGCGATTTTACATGTTTATGACTATATACAATACCTTTCTAAGTCGCCAAACAGTCTTAAGAAATTCTCTATTAGATTACGCAGGATTTGGGAATACCTTGGGAGTACCTTGAGTGTCGCACACAGAAACCTTATGAGGATGCAACAAGAATAGAACGCGAAAGATCATATTCGATGATACAGATTGACTAAAATCGACGATTCCGTATCTAACAATCTTAACAAATTTTCTGATTGTTAAAGAATCAGATTATTTTAAAATAAAACATTTTAGTAATTCTAATAAAAAATAATTGTATATATGTCGGTCGACTTAAAAATTTATCACATATAATTGTATATATGTTATGGTCAAAGACCGTAGATGGGTTTTCACATTTTTACGCTAAGCAAGATTCCATATTTTTAAATTCAAAATCAGTTGTTAATCTTAACATAATGAATACATTGTGGCCGCAAAAAATGGCCATTGACGTCTATGTTTAGATAATGTTAACATTGACTAGAGAGTTTGGCCGTTGATGACCGATTATTATTGATAGTCCTGTCTACGATCTTTGGCCGTAACATATATACAGGGTGAGTCATTTTAATCAACGCACGCAATTGTTTCTGAAACAAAGCATTTTAGAGAAAAATGTTTCAGACAAAAATTTTATGGTTTCGAGGGGACCATAAGGTGGTGTCAATAGTTTGACCTTGAATAATTGCTTGAAGGTCACCTTCAATTTTTTAAATGGAACCGCCTACTTTTTATTGCATATTCTTGTAGCTTATCTCGAGGGCTTTCCAAAACACTATAATAAAGTTATTTTTCATTAAGTACTTTCCGAGTTATGAGGCTTGAAAGTTACAGTATTTTGACATTAAATATAAAATATCTTGTAAAACATTCATTTTTTTACATCAATTGATTGGTCTTATTATTCTATGCATGAGAGTATTAAGATAAGATTACCGAAAACTGAATGTTTTACAAGATATTTTGTATTTTATGTCAAAATACTCTAATATTCAAGCCTCATAACTCGGAAAGTACTTAATGAAAAATAACTTTATTATAGTGTTTTGGAAAGCCCTCGAGATAAGCTACAAGAATATGCAATAAAAAGTAGGCGGTTCCATTTAAAAAATTGAAGGTGACCTTCACGTGACCTTCAAGCAACTATTCAAGGTCAAACTAATGACACCATCTTATGGCCCCCTCGAAACCATAAAACTTTTGTCTGAAACATTTTTCTCTAAAATGCTTTGTTTCCGAAACGATTGCGTGCGTTAATTAAAATGACTCACCCTATATATATCTTAATTATAAATCTTTTTCATGGTGTTTCAGGGATATAGAAAATAGGAATATACATATACACATAAAGAGAGATGAATACATAAATGAATATATATTTTATTTCATTTAAATAGGTTTTTTATATATTTATAACAAATTTATATTGATTATTATAAATATCAATATATATCATTTATATATAACGAATTCAATTAATTAATATATAATATATTCATATTAATTATGATATAATATTTATGCATAACGCGAATAGAACTCGCTGACTCAGAACAACACGCCGCGCGGTTAAATTCAAACGCGATCGATACTAAGATCGAAAGTAATAATTTCGAGATAATCACGTGGGAAATTCGAAAGCGATTCAAAATGGCCCGTGAATGTAGCGGTTGGCTACGTGCGTCCCGTCCAGTCCCGTCGCATGTGATGGATCGGCGATAGCATCGTGATGATTTGTGTCAACGACAGATATTCTCGAAGAGGATCAACACGACAGGTACGCAAAAAAAAAAGAAAAAATGCGTTTTTCTCGCGCGTAATATTTTTAACGGCTACTATAACCGACAGCCATGGAAGAGAGCCTCGAGGACAATTTGCTGGACGACGAGGTCGGGGAGCTGACGGCGCAGACGGCGCTCCAGGAGATCGAAAATGCCTGGATGAACGAGAGATTCGCGCCGGAGATCCTGCCGCATCAGTCCGATCTGGTGGACTGCATGTTGCAGCAGATCGCGCACATGGAGGAGAACATCAGGAGGTTAGACAAGAGCGATCTGCGAGCGCTGGTCCACCGGATGGAGCTCGATCGGATCAAATATGTGATCAGCAGCTACCTGCGAACACGTCTGGAGAAGATCGAACGGTACACGATCCACATTCTGTCGGAGGAGACGAACAGGAGCCCGGAGGGGGCCTACCTGACGCCGGGCGAGTTGTGCTTCGCTAAGGAGCATCTGGCCAATCTGGAGACGCTCTTCAAGACGGTAGCGTTGCAGCACATGCCGCCCAACTTCCAGCGATTCGAGGCGAACAAGTTTACCGTTAAACCCAATCTGCAGGCACACGTGTTCCTGCGTGCCAATCGGAGAGTCACTGGCATAGTTCTGCCTGGTATGCTGAACGAGGAGATAGATTTCGAGGAAGGTTCGCAACATATTATTCAGTACAACGCCATAGCGCACTTAGTTAAATCTGGCGTGGTACAGTTGATTTGATATTCTTAGGTTGAGGAAATATAACTAAAAAAAGGTTGTGATATATTTCTTTACGAAACAGTATGTATTTTTATTTATATATGATATCACATACAAAATGTCAATAATCAATTAAAAAAGAACCTCTAATGTCTTTCAATTTTATTGTCGTAACATATTGATATTATTTGAGTATTAACGAGAAACATACTCTCTCGTTTCCTATGCAGAAGCTCAACATTTTCATACTTAGTATTATATAGCATTACTGTTCTCCCAGATAAATCCAACTTTTAACATCCTACTTGATTATCGACAATAGCATTGTAGACCTATATTGCGATTGATTGCATTGCTGTTGTGTATTTTTTAAATGAAATTTGGCAGTTTTTTATATTCAAATGGTTAAAAAATACTGTTAAGAGTACTTTCGAACATCTATACAGTGCTATTTACAAAAAATGTAATAAAGGCTTGATTGTAACTAATAAATTAAATGATAAAGATATTAAGAAATAATATAAAAAATAAGTACAATCGTTTAAAACGTGTAAATACTAATTATAGTTAAAATATTGCTGAAAAAAATATAAAAAATTAAGTAGAAAAGATAAGTAAATTTGTTCTTTTGTTTAAGAGATGTTGCAGTATATTTTCTAAGAAAATCATGTCAGTCTATGCTGTCGTTCATAAGCCTGTAAATGAAATATCACATAAATATCTTTTTAATTTCTTTTTGTTCTATCTTTATCATGATATAATCTAAAAATTGATTTACCTCTTTGGCGCATTGTTTAAATTGTTCGGTCATCGCGTTTCCAGTTTCTTGCACCATGCTACTGAATTGACTCTGTTCGTTTTGTAACAAGACGTATGGATGATCGAATTCTAACACTTGACCTTGATCCATTATCAGTACTTTATCACTGTCCATTATTGTGTTCAACCTGTGCGCTATTGTCAATACCGTGCAGTCTTCGAACTTCTTTCGAATCGTGGTTTGTACGAGCGCGTCTGTCGTAGGGTCCACATTGGCAGTAGCCTCGTCGAGTACGAGTATTTTATTATCCTGTAAAATCGCGCGCGCTAGGCAAACCAGTTGCCGTTGTCCGACGCTGAAGTTGCTGCCACCCTGCTCGAGGTGATAGTCCAAGTCTACCATATGTTTTAATTTCACTTCTTCTAAGGCGTTCCAGAGATCGGCATCATGAAACTTATGAAAGGGATCGAGATTATCTCGTAGCGTAGCGGAAAATAATACCGGTTCCTGCGGTATTATGGAGATCTTGTTTCTCAAATCGTGAAGGCCAATTTTCTTCGTGTTAACATTATCGATATGAATAGCGCCATCGAGTTTTGCCATGTGAAACAAGGCAGAGATTAGGGACGATTTCCCGGCTCCGGTACGACCCACGATTCCAACCTGAAGAATTATATAGAGAGAATGATTTAGAATGTAATTGTAATTATTCAGAATGACTTGAGATTATTTAAGAATAGGTTTTTCATCTGTACAACAAATGCGATGGTAATTACTTTCATGCCAGGTTCGATGATGAAACTTAGAGATTTGAGAACGGGTGGCTCAGATTCAGAATATCGAAGATAAATACGATCGAATTTAATTTCTCCCTTAGAGGGCCAATTACTCGACGGTTTATCTGTGGGATTACTCTCAAACGGGCCTTCTTTCTCGAGTTTGGTGAATTGCATTATTCTTTCTACACTCGTCATCTGTGTGACCGTCTCGGCTGTTTGACGCATTCCATACTGCACCATGGTACATAAAATGAGCACTTGCGAAAGTGCTAAACCGACATTTCCGGCGAAAGTGTTCCCTGACAAAAGCAAAGATCTGTAGATATTATATTATTACAGACGTAACATAATTGGTAGTTGTAACAAAGATTTACCATCGTCCAATGCAACAAAACTATATGTAACGACAGCAATGAATCCGATAGATACTATGTCTAGTAGAAAACCGAACACTGTACCAGTTGCAATAATTAGTGAATAAGTGCTAGTGTGTAAATCTTGATGTTCATCGAATTGTTTGCGAATCATCTCCTGGGCATCGGTTGAACGTATTGTCATCAGACCCGACAATGTGGAATTTACATGCGAGAAGACAGGACTTTTCGCTAAAAATTTAAATAAACGTGAATTTTGGACATGAAAGATAGCTTCAAATTGTCTAAAGAAGAATAATTTACCAATTCCTTCTAATCGTTTTGTAGTTTGCGCTATTGGAAGGTAAATTCTTCTTATTACGCCAAATAGAAAAAACATAACGATTACAGCGAATATGAGCCACCAGTTGATAATAAGTATTTGCACTAGAATTCCAATCATCACCGCAAATACTTGAATGGACGATATCATAGTACTAGGCAATATTTCATCCACTGCGCCAACGTCCTTTGAGAAACGATTTAAAATTCGACCTAAAAAAGTGCAATTTTTGTCTATTTGCATCTCGTTACGTTACATTGGCAATCGCTAATCAAACATACTTACCGGGTGGATTGTTATTAAAGAACAACATCGGCGCTTCAAGTATGCATGAAAACATTAAGTTATGCAAATTCTTGCTGGCGTTCATACACATTTTAAAGAAGATTAAATTTCGCACTGTTGTTACTACAACGCTGATAATGATCAAGCTTCCGTAAATCCATAAAGCTGTATTCGTGTCAAGATAGTATACATTCTCATCTATAATTGTGATCTAATTTTGATTTAAAATGAAGTAGTAAAATACGTACGATGCAAGTGCAAGACTACATATATTATAGAAAAGTAGAAAATACTAACAGTTATTAATAGTAAAATTTTGTGATGATATAGTATCATTGGATACATCTTCTCTATAATGGTTTGTGGTTTTTACAAATTCGGTGAACTCGTTATTAATCTCTGATATATTTTCTATTTGTTTAGTAGATTTCAGTATGGAAGAGAGCATTGTCAAGTTGTTCGCTGTACTGAGCTGTTGTTCGTGCATAGTTTTGATACGTATCTCTTCCAGCTTCGTCCTGCATTGTAAAGTTTATTATACTTTAATAGGAAATAGATTCTCCCTTTGTAAAAACTTACCAATAACCGACCCAGTAGTCACAACCACTACTTCCGATTTGTCCCAAAATTATGCAAAACAGAAAGCTAATAATCATAATAATCGAATCACTGCTACGAAGATATTTCCAATAAACCGATTTTGATACATTTCCTTTGGTCAGAAGTTCGTCAGTTTCTTGAGGCTCAGCTTCCTCCGTGTCTTCATCATTAACTTTATCATTTTGAATTATATCAGATGTAGGACTTGTATCAGTTTTTAATGTTTCGTTCGTCTTTTCGTTAGTTTCTTCGTTTCTCATTAATATTTCCAAAAAGGTCGCACGTTTTTCTTGAAGGACCGTAAATGTACCCTGATCTTCAATTTGACCCTTTTCGAAAAAATTCACGTAATTAAATTTTATTTTGTATTTATAATAATCTATAAACATATATTATTCATAAATAATACGTATATACTTATTATACATATGTAACGTAATATTTTACATACATTATTAAGAATAACGATGTAGTCGCATTCTTTCAAGTATTGCAATTGATGAGTTACGAGAATTCTTGTTTTGTTTTGCAAGTAATTTTTCATGCACTTATTAAATAAATGTCTACCAACATGAGTGTCAACAGCCGATAAAGGATCATCGAAAAGATAAATATCAGCATCTCTGTAGACAGCTCTGTAAACAGTAAATTATGTTGTTATCAGGATTGTATAAGTTAATCTAAGTTTTTGTTAATTAAGTTAAAATTAATAGCCTACAAAATTAATTTAGTTAAAAGTTGCGTTAAGATTAAATTAATTTAAGTTAAATTAAACGTTAATTTTAAAAAGTATTCAATTGAAATGTCATAATTTTTAAGATTAGATTACTCTAAACGAAAAAACAATTATGTTCAAAAATAAAAATAATTTTAACTTAGAAAAAAGTTAATAAGTTAAAGTTAATGTATTTAAAAAATAACTAATTGAAGCTAAAAGTTAACTCATTTAAAATTATCTAAGTTAAAAATGATTAACTTTTTAACTTTATTACTCAACTTCTAACTGATTAACTTTATATTAGTTACTACTCAACCTTGATTAAAATACAAAATACTGTCCACAAGTAGATGCAAATTTACCTCGCAAGATTAATTCTTGCACGTTGTCCACCGCTGAGTGCTGTACCTCTATCACCGACTAAAGTCTTATCACCATACGGAAGTTGTTCAAAATCTTGCTTAAGAGCGCACACGTGTACAACATTCTGATATTTATCTTCATCATAAGACTGACCAAACAAAATATTATTTCGCACTGTGCCTGCGAACATCCAAGGTTCTTGGCTAGCATACGATATTTTGCCATCTATGTCTATTTGACCGTGTGATGATTTTAGTTCACCTAAAATCGCTTGCAGGAAAGAACTCTGAAAATTAAACACAAAGAGATTTTCTTAAAATAAATATCAAAATTCTTTTCATACAAAATATTGCATATGCACGCAAAATATTCAAATGGATATAGAAAATACCTTTCCTGCACCCACAGGACCAACGATAACATACAGTTTCTTGTTTTCAAATTGAACGTTGATATTATGTAACGTATTTACAATTGCAGTGGCTGTCCATGAAGCACTAACGTTTTTCATTAAAATATTTGTTTCTTTGATAGTTGATGAAGACTGTGCCAATGGAATGTTCTCATTCAATAACAGGAAGTCCTATTATAAACATACGAGCTAATTATTATTTGACTATTATATCGTGAAAAATATTTAACGACTTTTATCTTCTATGATAAGTATTTCTAAATAGATGCGATATCAGATTATCATTTTAACATATTAAGACATTGAGATATCTCAGTAGACGATATCTCTCATAATATTTACGTAACGCATGCAATCATTGACTGATTTATAATGTTTGATCTCTTTTTAATTTTAGAGTTGATCTTTTTCAGCTCAATCTGGTAAATTTATCTTACCTCAATTCTCTTTATGGAAACTGCTGCTTCGGCAGCAGCCGCTATAGCTATAGGGTACAATATCGCCATAGTAAGTTGAAGAAGATTAAAGTACTGTGCCATCGAGAATACTTTATCGGCGGATATAGAGTATCCGTAAAGTACATAGGCCATAACTGTAAAATATAACGTTGTCCTTTCCGTGAAAACAAATGTGGCTAAAGTAAAACCTCTTAGATATGATATTAGTGTGAGGACGTCGATTTCGTATCTAGAAAAAAATTATATGTTTATCATATAAAATTTTGAAGAATTTCTTCGCGATAATAACGAAACTGAAATATGTACGAACTTTCTTGCGCGATGAATTAGTTCCTCAAATGGTTTCTCCCAAGTGTACATTTTAATAACTTGTATGCCTCTGATTATTTCCGACATCAAACGAATTCTCTCGTCGGTTCTTACTGCGATTTTTAAACGCAACTTCGAGATCCATTTGCTTATGTATCCTGCAAATTACATACAATAGTTTATTACATACATTAGTCATTAGTCACGTGTTTGCAACAAGTGTACATTACCTTGGAGAGGAATAGTTTGAATTATTATGAGAAATACACCGGCCAATGAAGCGATGCCGACACTTTGCCATATCAGAAATGCAATTATGGATCCTTGTATAGGCAAGATCCAAATGTAATGTAACGCCATAAACAATTGTTCAAATTTTGACACATCATTTGATAACAGATTAACAATTTGTCCTGGACTGGTGGTGGCAGAACTGGATAAGCGTAATATCTAAAGAGAAAAAACCAGTTAAAGATATAGTTTTAGAAGATGGACAAGATTTTTAAAATGCTATCTAGCCAGATACCTTTCTGTACATTAAAGAGGAGCTTGCTATTCTTACTCGCATTCCAATCTCCATTAGACCTAGATTTGAATGATGAGTGACTAAAATTACCAGTATTCCTAGAAAGATCATACCAGATGCATAGAGATATGCTTCCTCCTGAGTAGATATCGCTCTTGGATCAAAATACCAAATGAGCAGACCCAAAATATATATTTGCATGACTCTGTAAAATGTATTTTTAAGAGCGAATAACATGACAATCTAGTAATATCTTTTATAATATCTAGTTACCTCAAAACACAACTTAAAAATAAAACCCATCCTCCATAATAAAAAAATGACCACATAAACGTCTTCTTCAAAGCTATAAAAAATTTAGGTTTCCTGCTGTCCTTCTTAGCCGCGTGCACTTCATTTTTCCAATTTCTGAAAGCATCTATATATTAAAAAAGTGGCAACAATATTATCATTAATTTATTAACACTAAGTTGATTATTGATGTAATTCTAATATATGAGAATCCATCTTAAGGATAAAATCACTTACTCTTCCAGCTTGTCTCCCAGAAGTTCACTGTTATCAGCTGGCATAATATTGTATACATGTTTCATTTCCAAGTCTTTCCCATACCAGAATATTCCTGCCAACCACCTTTCACACACAACCACAAGAAATACAAATAAAGATAGTGATTATGTAGATATTAATAATGATCATAAAAAAACATCTTTATTACATATTATTAAAATAAAACTTTTATTAACGGAACCATGTTTTTAAATAAACTTTTCTTTTTCCTTGTCTTTTTGAAACTCCAGGAAAATGCAAATAGTCTTGCATTAGCAAGGCATCACGCACATTACGATTATTGGATTCTTTCTAATCGCCTAATGTTTAAAAGGAATATTGATGTGTTCAGAGATTAAAAAATTTTAATTTAAAAAAGTTAACAAGTTAAAGTTAATTCGTTTAAAAAAATAATACTTAAAGTTAAAAGTCGAACTCATTAACTAATAATAAGATAAGTTAAAATTTATTAACTTTTTACTCAATTTATATATTAACAATTTACTCAATATATATATAACTGTGTTATTATCCAACCTTGGATAATGTTATTAATAATAATATTGATACTAGATATTTAGAAATTCTGTTAAAAAGAGTATACACTAAGTACTATTAGAAGTGCGAATATATCTATATCAGCGTGATACACAATTGAGAATACCACACATCTATACTTTGAAGGTGCACATACACATGTGTGCATATATATAGAGATGTATGTATGTATTCTAAGTGTGTATTTGTGCACGAGATATAGTTACACAATAACACTATTATCAGTTAGCAATTCTTAGCTCATTCCGGTCAAGAACAAGGAAATAATAATACAGCATAGATAAGGTATTATTTGCCTAATAGATCAATCTATCATCATTTCAAATATGTAATATCCTTATCTACTTGTCAGCTTTCGTTTTGTCATCTTTCGTTTTATCCTTGAACGTGAACTTCAAATCAACATGGATTTATTGTCAGATTCTTCTGTTGCGTAATTTAAAAACAATCAATATGAACGAGACATGAACATTTCATCAGACACGTATATCGCGTCGACCGTCTTATCTCCATTTCCACCATCGTAGATTTACTTTAATCTCGGTTTAACTTACTCTTTATCTCTTTCTAATTCCTAGAACTAGAAAAAGATAAAGTGTAAGTTAAACCGAAATTACAGTTAATCTGCATTGGTGGAAATTTACTTAATGGACGTTAATCTGTAGGCCTATTCTGTAACTTTTAACGACAGTGTCGTTATATCGTTACGTTATCTTTGCGCAGATATAATATATGGTAAAAAGCTGCGCAACACGACAACGTATCAATAACGACACTGTCGTTAAAAGTTACAGAATAGGCCTACTGATCGATTTAACTAACGACTCACCAGAAGACCAATTTACTAATCGGATTCGCGGTCGCCCGTGGATTCGGATTATCAAATTTCTTGGTGGCGTCCATGGTTCGACATTCCTTACGTGAATTCGCGGATCAATTAAGCCGACTCACAGTTATCACGCTGCACTGTTCGTGAATGACGCGTGCCGTCATCTTATTTATCGTATGTATGTACTCTCACATATATGTGTGAATCCCCCTCCAACGGCGCCAACACGTGCGCGCGCGCAGCACATGTATATGCTCATGTATATACCTATACGGCGGTGGCACATTTATTACAGAACATTACAGATATAGATCCGACAAACAGAATCGTTCTGTTACATAAGGAATTAGCGTGCGATAAGAAGTCGTGAGAGAATCATGGAGAATAAATGAAATGTCTAGACGTTATATAAATCTTCTAATTGCAGCTGTCGTGTGAAGGACGCAATACTTTTCATTGTCGAATGAATTGAAAAATTGAATCTTTTAATTAAACTTTGTTCAAGCGATGATACACTTGGCAAGCTGAACGGTGCTGAGTCGAAGTGTATTCCCAGATATAATAGACTGCTGGATAAGCCACTTTTGTGGCTCTGAACAAATCTCGAAATTCTGCGCAATGTGTTATTTATATAGATAAATTTTTGGGAAAAAAACAACACTCTATTTTAATGAAAAAATGCCATACCGTTATAATTACTTTTTTTTTAACGAACTAGTAATGACGTTATATTATTTTATTACGGTGGCGGTAATGCAGCAACATTTTTAAGGTAACGATAACGAATATAATTAGACTTGGCTATCTGATATTACGTTTACGCGAGTGTTACTTCTGTAGTAACTTACTCAAATTATCGATAATTATGAGTAAGTTATTACAGAAGTAACGCCTCGCGTAAACGTATATGAGTACAATAAAACTGACACGTCGAAAAGTCCTTATCATTTTCAAAATATAAAAATGGTTTTTATAAATCACTTTTTTGTCATGTAACATGTACAAAAATATTAACAAATACCTTCGTTAAAATAATAACGAAAATATCTTTCCTCAATTTTATTTAGTCTTTAACTAAATTACTAACTTTAACTGATTAGTCTTTAACTCAATTATAAAAAGTAATGGTAAGTTATAGATATGAAATAGGACGTAAAGAAATGATATTAGAGAAAACGAAAATTATATTAAAGTTATAAACATAAGTTTAAACATAAGTCTTCAGAAATTGTTATAATAATTAAAAGAAATCGTTATATCGCGCGTGCAAAGTATTATTAAAAGATCTCAAAATGAGAAAGAATTGCTTAATTAATTAATGGTCGAAATTTATCTCACTCTCCCTCTTTCTCGAGGATGATTAGATAAGAGATTAGAACGAGAATATAAACTGAAGAGAGTGTTCTTGACACCATCGAAAAATCGTGGAAGTTATCAGGAGAACATTCCCCGAAAAGAGATCGTGAACTAAATCAATGGCCGGTATTCATAGTCCGTTCTTATTTTAAGACCGTCGTAAGTAATATCTTAAGATTCTAAAGGCCATTGCACGTGAAAAAGTTTTAGTCGTAATTGTAAGGAAATCAACCAATCGCAGTCAAGCATTCTCATAATATAGTAAAAATGTTTGACTGTGATTGGTCGATTTGCTTACGATCTTACGACTAAAACTTTTTCACGTGCAATGGCCTTAATACAGCTCTGTAATTGGCTTATGACATCTTAAGACTGTACTTAAAGGCGATTTTTGGCGTGACTCTGGTATAAGCAACCAAAGTGTACCGAACTGCACCAGCACCAATAGCAACCACCGATAGCAACTTTGGTATATGTATCAAACTATACCAAACGATCGCCAAAAATCGCCTTAAGGATCACGAGAGATCGTGGAGACATTTGTCGAAGATGAATTTCTATTTTTCCATATTACGGCTAAAATACTGAAAAAAATCGTAACGTAATTGCGATATTCGTAATCAGGAGAATCGCCCGATGGCACGTACAGAGCGATTTTTTGGAAAAAAGGTCAAAATAAAAATTTCTTTTAAAGTGTCAACAGATCTGCACTATAGTGCAGTTAAGGTACAAATAATTTTTATTATAAATTTTTTACAGAATCAAATTGGAAAATTCGGCTCTGTAGCCGCCGTCGTAGCTTTGTAAGAAATAAGCCAAAAAGTCTAATGTCAAAATATTGCTTCTACGAGTCAAAATATGAGAAAAACTAAAGATGTATTGCATTGCGAATAAGGAGCAGATAATATTATTTATTATAATTTATTATAATTTTTTAAGAGTAAAATTTCAAAATTCGGCTATGTAGCGGGTTTCATAGCTTCGTAAAAAATAAGTCAAAAAAGTTTCATGACACAAAATATTGCTTTTACGAGATAAAATAAGGTTGAGTACAGAGTGCACGTACCTGCACCGCAAATGAAGTGCAGAAAATATTCGGCGAGAGCTCGTCACTCCTGCCGACCCTTAAGATGGTCTTAAAGTTTGATCCTGGATAGCAGCGATTTCAGCTTCTTTGTTTTTTAATAACTGCATTAATAATTCCACACGACATTTAGCACGTCTTGCCTTCCGTGTTTGATTCTTCAGTTTTTTTCTCATTAACGCAAACTTGTTCTGATCAATTGGGTTTGACGACTTTAAAACGACACGATTAACCGCCTTGCAACTCTTCAATTTTTTTTCATTATATAATATTGTTCTTCTCAGCTTATTGCAATGATCGCATCTTTTTGTTTTTGACAGCAGAGAACATTTGTTGGCACGCCATCCATCAACATAATCGCTGAATGCGCTTTGTTCCGGAATACAATGAACATTAATATTTCTTATACCACTGCACATATTTTTATGTTGGAACCTTTCCAAAACAATTGGCAGTGATACAGTGTTGTTCAAAAATTGTACGAGGTCAGTATCGTTTTCGTCAACGGGATTACCATGCACATAATAGTGGAGTTTTCCTTGAGAATCAAGAGTTATACTTTTTAGTGCAACCGGAGAATCGACACCGTTCTTGACTCTCATAACTGAATATGTAAACAGTACATACTGCTTTTCATGCGCATGCATTTCGGTGACCCCCCAATTCTTAAGTAACGTGGTACTTTTTAATAATTCATGATCTATCAAAAAAAAATATAAAAAAAATTATAACAGTTCTTCGCAGCTGAGCTTATTAAATAGCGATTTAATAACGAGTTTACACAAATCTCATAAATTACGTAAACCATTATTTACAGCTGCGTATTTGACGACACCTCTTAACTAGAATGAGTAGAAAGTGCAACTTACATTCGCTGATAACTGTCGTTGAAACATTAACAGATTTCTCTCGTGTTTCCAGAGCCGAAGCAGAAACAGGAATTTGATGCAATTGTGTACCTATTGTTGGACTGTGCGGCTGAAGAATGAACTCAGTCTTTTCTATGATGGCACCATCATCCATTGAGTTTGCATCATTTTCAATCTTAACATCTACTTTGTCGATAATAGAATATTCATCGAGGAGAATCGAGGATACATCTATATATAATAAGGATACAATAAATAAATGCTGAATATATACATCAAGAAATGCAGCAGTATTCTGATTTCAAAAAATGAATATATATATAGAGGACATACTTTCAACGGCCGGAGAATAGTCCATCAGACCATTTTCAGTTTTAACTTCGGCATGATTGTTCGGCAAAATTTCGTTGATAGTGATATCTGTAATAAGAATATGATAAACTTATGTCATCTAAACATACATGTATTTGTATATTTATATTAAGTATGTATATATGCAATGAACTACAACATACTTTCCACAACAGAGAAATTGTCCGTAAAAGTGACTTCACTTTTCGTGTCACTGTTCTCTGTGACAGTCTGTTTCGAAGCAACGATATCGTCATCGAACAATGTCGGAACAGCACCATCATGTAATCGTGGACATAGGTATGTATACTGAAAGTGAAAAATATTTATGCAAAAGATACTGAGATATAAATAAAAGATACATTCTCATTGTGCAACTAGATGCAACATATACCATACTAATTCATATACCATTATATGTATATATTTTTTATAAATAATAAAATAAATATAGAAGAAAAACCTTACCTGTGCAATAATTTTGCCATTCAAATCATGTTTAACCCACTGTCTGTTGATGTACTGTTCATCAAAATGTCTTTCACATATGAAATGGGACGATTTTAATTTTATGTTACCCGGAATCGCTGCTTGCCACTTTTTTAATAAATCAATCTTTTTCGGGACTTTGAAAGTTGACCGTTTAATTTTAACAGATTTATATCCCGTTTTGCAGTTCGGGACTACGCAAGATTGCGGCATTATTGCGGCGAAAAAGATTAATTGAAATGCGCTACCGTTTTTTTTTTCTTTGTGCCTCACGGACACGTGTTTTCAACCAGCCCGGGCTTTAACGGTTATTCAACGCTGCCATTCCGAATTGGCTGGACAGAATCACAATTATTTGGTCTGCAATTAAACGTGCGCACACTCAGAAACTGAGCTACGGTCGATTTCATGATGAAATCGGAAAAAAGTTAAAAAAATTACATTTGGTGTCACTATCTTTCGGTTCGAGGTTATGTCACCCGACATAAACGTTTGCTTGATATAAAAGTTGTACGATTTGTAGGTACAAAATGAGACCGTAGTGCACTTCGGATTACATGCACAAATAACATTGAGCCTTAAAAACTGTAATTGAAAGCCAAGAAAAAAAATGCCACCCTATTCTACCATTTTTCGCACGTGTGCGTGCGATATTGATGCAGCAGTGTGTAGTGATGTATCGTGATGTATCGGTCGGTAAAATCTGCTTTCGCGTCGGAGCTTAGAACATATATATATGGAAACGGAATCAGTGTTGCCAGATGGCTGAAGCTTAATTTCCCCAACTCGTTGATGAATTTTCCCCAAATTTATCATATTTTTGAAAAATTTCCCCAAAACGTAATAATGTATATATATATATATAATATATATCACAACATAAATAATGTATATATGTACATAATAAACGTAATAATGTAACAAACGTAATAATTATATATACATATATTATATATCGCAATAATATCATATATTTCCAAAAAAACTATTTTCTTTATTTTACATTATCACTCGCATCGATAATCAAACCCAGATGATAACAATATAATTAGAATTTTAAATAAAAATTTAATATTATTAAGTCCTAAATATATGTACATGTCTATGAAACATCAAGATAAAAATAAATTGTAAAATTAATATTATATGTGAGCTAATCGAAATTTTAACAGGCACGCAAACTTTCATAAGACCGCCAAAACCAGCCATTTTTAATA
>NJRP01000029.1:1234831-1246429 GCA_003063835.1 Aphaenogaster floridana
GGGCAGCGATCACGTAACTTTTCCCCTAGGGCGGAAATGTGAAAAGTGAAAACTTTCATGTAACTATCTCTTTCTATTGGTGTTGGATAGAAAAAGATAGTCACTTAAAACTTTTCACTTTTCACGTTTCCGCCCTAGGAGAAAAGTTACGTGATCGCTGCCCTGATTGGTCAATGGCCGCGTTCAGCAGACTCAACAGTTGAGCAACGTTACTAGATTTTCTATAATAAATGAAGATATAATATAGATAAATCTAGTAACGTTGCTCAACTGTTGAGTCTGCTGAACGCGGCCAATGAAGATATAATATAGATAAATCTAGTAACGTTGCTCAACTGTTGAGTCTGCTGAACGCGGCCAATGGGTGCGGTCGAGTTGCCGCTACAAAATGCTTTGAAGCATTTTTTGATTGGTCAATTAATAGAATTCTTTATTCTGATTGGTCAATTAAACGCTTCGAAGCATTTGTAGCGGCAACTCGACCGCACCCAATAAAGCCGTAATCAGACTAGAGATTGAGATTGAGACTGGATTGGAATTTGACCAATCAAAGTAAAGCTTACTAAACATGAGATTGGTTTTTTTTCTCCGGATTGGTTAAATTCCAATCCAATCTCAATCTCAATCTCTAGTCTGATTACGGCTTAAAGGCTACTCTACCCGTCAAGTAGGATTTCTGAACGCAGCCCTGGAATTACGAATTTGCGACCTCCTTCGGACCTGCCTCACTTAGGGACGCTGAAAACAGATGGCGTTCGCAGCCGACGCTAATCTTTGTTTATATTTACATCGATTTTGACACTTGCCATTTATCTCGCTTACAAATTACAATTACAAATGAAGTTGTACAGATTGTACGCGACTGATTGTAAGCATTTATGCAGTGAAAATTTCACACGAGTACGTGCAACTCGTAAATATATGAGCGAACGATGGAAATGAGGTTTTCCCTTAGAAGATTATTCTTAAGGTTTTTTCACGTTACGCTGTGCAAATAAATCTGTAAATAATGGCATTCTCGTTTCGAGCCGGCACCAATTGGTGCCACGATTTCCCGAAGCTTGCCAGGGAGTCAGGATTTTACTTCAACATGCATGGGTCTAGAGTACGAGTTGATTGGAATCGCATAGGTATGCAGATATTGCTACATGACGGAATGCCGAGTTCATTCTTGCAGATTGCCAACAATTTGTTTTTCTATTGCAGGTGCTATAAATATAGACAGAGTTATACGAGAAAGAGATTTCTCAATCATTGATCAAAACATTAATAATGTAATAGATTATTGCTTGGAGAGCGAGTACGACGTCAAGATTCTAGACCCTAACTTTGTTAAGTTATTCAGACTTGCGCAACTATCGGTCGAGTATTTATTGTATTGTAAACAGTATTTGGATCATAGTGTAATAATACTGAAGGATGAATTAAGGCAGAAGATAGAGCAAAACGTTAGTATGAAGAAAGAGGTTGCTGCTCTGGAAGACACTGTAAAAAATGTGAAGGAGAGATCAAAGGAGAAACGTAAATTAATTGAAACCAGCGTCGGTGAAATCTCCAACGGGGAAGTTTACAAGGTAAATTGCTTAAATTATTTTGACAAATTTATCTGTCAAAATAAGGCATGTTCTGTTGATTATAAAATTATAATTGATAAATTGAAAATTATAAATTGATCGCAATACTCTCAATATTTTATTGTAAAATTTCTCCTAGTGTCCACATTGCCCGAAAACATTTGTACGTGCTATATTTGTAAATGCTCATATAGCACGCAAACATTCATACATATCAGATGTTGGTATATCCACTTCTCCTGTACATGACCATTATCGAGCAGAAACAGAGAAATTGCACAATGAGATAAAAACGCTGAAGGAAAGGCTGAATCAAACTGAAAGAGTGATAAGAAATGAATCCGACAAACTGTTGGATAACACAGAGAACAGCTATGTGAAATATATAAATAAAAACGAGTATGACATCAAAGTAGATAGATTTCAAGAGCAAAGAAAATACCAAGAAGATATCGGAAGTTTGAAGAACATGCTGTTTGACGAGATACGCGTAAGCTAATAATTAAATAATTTTCTCTTCTCTTTGTAGTATTTCTGACAGATTACTTGGAACATTTTTACAGGCATTAAGAGAAAAGGATCATGTAGTAAACGAGAATATCCTAGAGACAAATGTGAAAACTCTAATCAGTCAACAAGAAAAAGAGATTGAGAATTTGAGAAATCAACTTCTTGAAAGAGTAAGAAATGGGAATTTATTGCACGTTATTTTTGCCAGTATTAGTGTGATTATATTAGACTATTTTTTTAGTTGACTCCAGGCATGGAAAATATGCAGGTGAAGTTACAAACGCAAGAGAATTATTGGAAAGCCAAGATAGAAGACATGGAAGCTCAGCATCATCGGGATATTGAGAAGTTGACCACAGAATTGAAAGTGACTCAGCAAGTAGCTGATCATATAAAATCTGAGTACACATCTAAGGTGCATGACCTAGAAAAACAATCTATGGATCAATCCAATATGTTGGTGGAACAAAGAAAGCAATTAAATAGTTTGACACGGGAAATCAGTAATTCGCAGATACAAATCGGTAATCATAAAACTAGGGAAAAAAACGCAACAGAATTCCATAAATCTCCTTTACTAACAATAAAACACGATAGCAATTACAAAACTTACAAGAGTTTAAATAATATTGAAAATGCCGAGATGGTCATTGAAGATATTGATAGTGAATCTAGTCAAGAATACAGTGACAAATTGATGGCACAAAGCCAACATATATCTAGTAAAGATGATACTGTAAAAAGCAAGGATAACAAGAAAGTTATTACTGACAATAGCAGAATTATAGATCATGTGGCTGCAAAGCCTAATCTGAAAAAGTCGGATAGATCAGAAATTGTTAAGAAAACGAAAAATAATGCGAGGCGTTATGATATAAATGAAATAAATGATCGCACAAGTAAAAGTTTTATTGCCAAAGAAACTCCTATTGATGTAAATAAGAAGTACATAGGTATCAGAGAGAAGAAAGAAATATTACACACTGACAATATGAGAAACGATAAGAGATCCGAATTTTTAGAAAAGCGTAGTGTAAGTTCTGTGACAGAATCTGGATCTTTGTCGTCGATGTCAGAGTCAGGAACCGATAGTGAGAGTGTTACAACAGACGATGATTTAGTAAAGAAATATGAAACGCCTGCGGTTAAACCTCCCAATACCAGGAGAATGTCGATACAGGAAGATGCGCGAAGTATGTTTGATAATCGGCTGAGAGAATTAGGAATTGATCCAGAATGGCAAGGAATACCTGCGGCAACATATAAGCAAAAGATGGAGATTATAAGGCATCAGCAAAATATTAATGCAAAGAAATTAGTTCGGTACAATCAAATCAAACAAAAGATACTCGAAGACGTTCTTCAAAGGATATCGGCAAATCATAAGGAATCGAGATATTCCACGCTTACGAAAAGTTCTCCGTTGGATAAGCTAGTTACTCACGTTAAATCAAAGGCTTGGAAAGCATTCAGCAAAGACAGCGGTAATCATCATATATTTTCTATACTAAATCTCTAATATGCTATAGACTGTTGATATATAATTTTTTGTTTCTCAGGTGAATATACATCTGTCCAGAAAACAGAAAATACGACACCGTTAAAATTACGTTTAAAACAAAAGATTGAGCTCCTTCCTAAAAAATATAAAGACGACGAGGTGTACGAGAATACGCGTGAATCGCCATTGAAGAAAAGTGGAGCAGACACTTGCGCCAGTCCAAAAGTGACTCCAACGTATCCGAAATCGATTCAAAGCAATTCCTCCGTAAGCTCCATTGAATCTCGAGAAGATATAAAACATATTTCGCCTACAAAGATAACTGTATCGGATACTAACGCGCGTAAAATAAGTTCTCCGATCAGCAGGAAACGGGCACTAGCGCCGAAATTTTCTGAAAACGATTCGGATAGTACGATCATACAGCAAGACGATTCAGTTCTTTCTCCGAAGAATAATAAAAGTGTTTTGAAACCAACGAGTGGCTCAGTAGGTAGCTTGGTGAAGAAAAAAGTCTTATTCGATTTAGACAACAAAAAGAATGATATGACAATACCGGAAAACGATCAAAGGAAGAATTCAATAAATGACAATGACTGGAATGCCTCGAGGTAAAGATTTTATCGTAATTTTTTTCTTATATTTTTAAATGTATATTTTTATACTTTAATTTTATATTTTTAAACATGTAATTAATCCACATTATTTTTATT
The DNA here is from genome assembly GCA_003063835.1 of Aphaenogaster floridana. NCBI lineage: Eukaryota > Metazoa > Arthropoda > Insecta > Hymenoptera > Formicidae > Aphaenogaster > Aphaenogaster floridana. The sequence continues at coordinate 1,239,130 of NJRP01000029.1, forward strand.
AAGCTTTGCTGAGAGAAGAGACTATGCGTTACAAAAAGAAAAGTCTATGAGTACAGGCAATATTGTTTTAAAAACTTCGCAAAGCGATAAAATCGCGGAAATATCAAAGAAGATACAGGAACAGGTAAGATCGTGTATTGTACTTTGTGTATAATTAATATATCATTAAAATAACATTATAAATTATTTTTTAGTTGAGTATAGCGAGGAAACCACCTGTAGGATCGGTCGAAACGATCTTTAGATTCAACACGAGCTCACAGGACCTTACAAGTTATAATGCGGAAAATCAGCTGTTAAACTCGACCAATCTGATGAGCTCGATTTTAAGTAGTCCTGCGCAGAATTTTACAAGTCCAAAGGCAAAAGGCAATGTATTTCCACAACCTGCTCCGCGAACTCTGAAAGATAAAGATCTCGCTATTGCTCAACGTAAAAGTGAAATAAAGTATTCTGATTTGGATTCAGATATAGATGAAATATTACAAATGGAATAAGTATTATATCAGGCATTGTATATCTACAATGTAACTTTAAATTATTATTTCAATCTACACATCTTCCTCTCTATGCTGCTGATATCGTAAATTGAATAGGTATAATCTAATGTACAATTTATTATAGTTTTTGTATAACTAGTAGTGTATATATACGTTTAGAAATGAATAAGTTTTATTTATTATATTTATTACATTTAGATGCACAAACTACACATTTTTAGTATAAAATGCACGCGCGCATACTGAAAAGATTCTTGTATATATCTCTCTAACGTGCAACTCGAAATATATACATGTTATAAAAATTGTTTCTAAAATATTTGTTCAAACTTTTTATTTTATGAATCATATTGATATGTAAAAAATGTCATGCATACATATTCAGATTATATACCATATTTATATTCTAATTTGTTCTGTTAGTGTTAATCGCGATCATTATTTTGTAAAGGACAATCAATCCCCTGCAATTTTAATATTCTTCTGCGTTGGAGTTTAGATATTGATAAATTTCTGTAACAGAAAAAAATTACTTTGCGGTAAATGAACTTAAGTTAAGACTGTACGAATTTCATTATATACTTACTCTCTGATTTCATTAACGATATTTTCAAGTGCAATGGGAATTGCTATGTGCCTAAAATGCTGCATTTCTGACAAGAAGATTGATTTTCTATAAGGCAGACTTGTATATGATTCATGGATGAAATCAATTAATGAGGTAAAAGCTTTTGTATAATCATCCATAAGCAACTGCAACACAAAATAATCGTCTACATCTATAGTATCATATTAAATGCAATTAAGATTAATACAGGGACAATGTATTACCACCAAAGTAAAGAAGCCAGGATGACTTTCGTGATAATCCAAATATAATTTCCTACTTTTTATAACAAGTTCGACGTATATATTTTTTAATGCTTCTGCTTTTTCTTCGTATATTACCTTCTCTTGATGCTATACGAAAATTATATTCATGTATATGCAAAATAAGAGATTAATAATAGGAACATATACAATAAGAGAGCAACAATGACAAAATGACGTTGAAAAAAATTATCCTACTGTAATATTTACTTTTTGAACTGGGCTGTTTTATTACCGTATTGTTCCGTATATTTATGTACAATGAAAATGAAAATACTCAAATATACCATTTTGAGTGCTCCATATGTAAATTATATCTATTATCGATATCAAATAATGGAAGAAACTCTATAGAATGAGATTAATAATTCTTTCGAAAGAATATTTAAAGCACATACAATCTCCGTTGCTTCTTCAGAAGATGTCGATTCGCTGAAATCATTATTATCGAAATAGTCAGGCATATCCATCACCAACGTAGTTCGACGCTGCAACATCTTCGACCTGCGCTCCTCACGTTTCGTTTCTTCATCATCGATAATAATATTCGATTCCTCATCCAATAACACCTATTCATCAAGATTGATGATGCACAATATTCAAATTCCATTTAAAGTTACGCTTCGTTACTTTTAATTCTTCTGTTGCATGCTTTTTTTCTTCAGACATCAATTGATCAAATGATTTTATATATTTTTTACTCTTCGCTTCTGCCATTGTAATACGTTTCTTTTCTAGCGATATTACCTCGCTCCTTTGCAATACGACTTTCGGTAGCATCGTTTTACTTTGCAATATTATGTCAGTTGTTGTTGCCCCGTTTCCTTGTGGTCTTACGGAGATGCCGTAAATTGGAAATTCTAGACGGCATATCATCTAACGACACATGCACACTTAGCAGAATTTCATGTTACATCACATTGTAGAAAATTAGGCTTGAGTCGAACCTCGTCCAAAATTTCTTCGATAAAATTTAATATACAACTAGCGGTCTCCACTTCTTTGTCCTCTCGATGCTTGCTTATTTTAACAGCCAACAAATTTTCCACACTGTCTTTAATCCATGTGTAGACGTTAAATTTTTCTCGTATCCAGTCTCTGTGAAGATCGACGCTTTGTGTGAACACCAAGATCGCCTTCACGTTCGGATATCGTTTAGAAATTTCCGTAACTGCATACAGATTCATTTGAGTAAGTCCAATTTTGTGTTCAGATATCAATGGACTGATCTGACTTGCATCTGTAAAAAGTACAGTTTACAAACGTTACGTAACAATATTTTCGTATGGATTAATATAAGCAATGTCGCACTAACGGAATCCATAACTATCGCCTAGGAGGTCCAGAATTACTATAAATTCGCCACGCCGTGCCATATCGTTAAACACTTCCCTGTTTACAGGAATATAAGCTTTACGTTCGTCATCGTCTTCGCATATCTCCTTCGTGGTATACCAATGACAGTATTTTATCTGCAAGATTGCGTCCTGCTGTTTTTTCGAGACTGATCTTTCAGATAAGAAAGGATATTGCAGGATATTACTTGTTGATTGTAAAGATTACTTTATCGGGAAATGTTTGAGCAACGTGTAAGGCCAGCGCCATTTTCTTCAGCGCCGACGGTCCCGTGAGGATCATCAGAGGAGGGCAAATTTCATCGTACGGTTGAATGTGAGCGTCTATCTTGCTGATGTTTAATTGCTCCAGTAATGTTAATTTTGCTACTTTACGGGCAGCTGTCAAATCCAGCGGCGAAGCAAACAGCAAAGCCGATGTCACCTGGAAAATATTTTTATTCACAATAGTCTCAGAGTCAAATCTGTTGAGAACAGATTTTGTAAAGTGTCTATTACAAATTTTGTTGGCAAAAAGATTACAAATTTGATATAGGATCTGGAATATATAATATTGTTGGGAATACATTGGCAAAAATATAACAAAATACAAAGGAAAATTGATGGCAGAAATCAAGCAATCTTTGGTATATTTGTTATTTTGACGCAAATTTGCGGAAATAGAGCAGAATTCACGTTTGACAGATTCTGCTTGGTTTCTGCCGCCAATTTGCTGTCAAGTTATAGTAGCAGACTTTGTTCGCAAAACATGAGTTTAATGCAGACACAAATGATGCCAATTTGCTGTCGATCTACTACCATATTGCAAACAGTTTGCTTATTGAAAATTATACAATGCACAACATTAAACAATTTTATATATTATGTAAACGATTCCTAGTAAACACTAATAACGGTATATTACATCAATATTACAATTTCCCACTTAACAATATAACTACTATGTACAACATGTATTATATTACATTTATATTGTTGAATAGAAAATAATAACATCGATGTAATGTCACTTTTAGTTGGTGTTTCCTGGGTTTGTGTATTTGTTAAATAAAAACGAAGTTTTGGTATAATAAAACTAGAATTGCCGTCACAGACTTCAGCAGATCCTTTTTTTCATTAAAGAGAAACTTTTCTACTTTCTTTTCAAAGAAATCCGACTTTAATATAAAGTTGGAAAGAAACAAACCTTTCGCTCCAATCTTATGTACGTAATTAAAATCGTCTAATACCTTTTCTTCCGCAAACACCTCAATGCCGTCAATAAATTTAACACTTGGTATGGAAGATATCAATACGTTTCGATAATTGGGCCACTTTGTGCAGGTGTTACCTCTAAAGTCGACTTCAAATATCGAGCCCATCAAATTCAATACCTCCAATAGGTCAGTGATTTTATTAAACTTTAAATCTACGAAGCGTAAACTGTAAGCGTCCTAAAAAATCATGCAATCAAAATAAGATTTATAAGTAATAAATCGCATGCTTCGCTCCTTTGCAATAATCACTTTGAAAAACCCCAAAGTCGACAGTCTATTGTATCCCAAGAGAATTATTCGCAGATTAAGCAACGTGTTTATGCCACGGCCGGGTATAGCTGATCGAAACGACGTTATGCAGTTGCCTTCTAAATTTAATTCCTGTATATTCAGACCGTCCAAGTTTTCGATACATTCAATGATGTTGTAGGACAAGTTCAAGTACTGCAGATGTCTAAAACAAAGTATACAAATTGCGGATACAAGTCCCGCATCGGGGCACGATATTATGCATTTACTTCAAATTTTCCAAGCCAGAGATGTTTTCCAACATGTTGTGAGATAAGTTTAATCTAACGATGCTCCAGCAGTTCTTCAGATCGCCAATGTCCGTCATATGATTGTAAGATAAATTTACGTAGGTGAGGTACCAAGGAGGCGCAAAGTTCGACAGACATTCAATCTGATTATGCGACACGTTTAAATACATTAAATATGGAAGTCCGCTCAGAGGCGACAAACACGATATATTATTACTAGCAATGTTAATATATTGCAAATGCCGATGATATTGCAACATAGTAATGTCCGTGAGACCCTGAAAAGCAAAGAGCAGCAGCAAATAAACGTGATACTAGAATTCTATCGCTAATCCAATTCCATAGCCAGCCAAATCTATTTAATAACAGATTTTGCAAAGTGTCAACTATAATTTTGTCTGCAGTAACGAGAACAAAAATATAACAGAATCTGCTTGCAGAATTGACTGTAGAAACATTTTCAGAAATGCTGAAAAAATGTCGAAAGATATGAAAAGTCTACGACAAAGTCTAGTCAAAGTCTATGGAAAAATCTTTTCTACAATTCTTTATATATGTGAATTCTAAAGTATTCCAAGATTTCTCATTTTATAATTTCCAAAGAAAAGTTATAAAATCTGAAGAAGTTAAATGTATTATTTTAGAAATCTTAATAAATTTAAAATTGAAAAATTCTTAAAAATATTATGACATCAGAATTTTTTTCGCCAGAGATACTTTGAAGAATCTGTTCTCGGCCGACTTGACTGTCTACTGGGTAAATGATATATTCTATTTAAATGGAATAGTAAACTACTAGCGTACTATTTAATTTATAATTTTTGCTTATTAATCTAGTTGTGAAATTTGCGATAATACCCTGTTTTTCAGAATGCATTTGCTAAAAATATAGAGACCGTTCTCGGGTGATCTCGTCAAGAAGGATGAGCCGATGCCAATCAATCTGTCGGACAGAAATCCAAAACTCTCCCTGTCGTCTAATGTCACTTCGCCTGACCTTATCTGTATCACAGGCGATTTGCTGTCCTCCCATAAATCTAAATCCAAAGCGTATCCCCCCCAGTCGCTGTCGATAATCCGCTGTCTTTGCTCATAATGAAGAGAGGACTTCCATCCGGATGAACAAATCTTTGGGAATGAGATGAACCATTTAAAATAGTTCGATGAGGCAAAAAAGGGGGATATCTTTTTAGCCGAAGCATCTAAGGTTTCTTGAATAAAGGAATTGAGAAAATAAGAATACCCCTGCGGGCGAAGCAGCTGGCATTCCATAAAACTGTCCTTCAAATCTTTCATATAAAATATGTTTGTATTCCGGAGTGTTTTCAGGCGTTTTTTCATGAGCTGCTGCTTATAATATTTCTTTATTCACTGTATATTCTTTGATTGCTTATATATTTACAAAAAAACGAAAATAGTTAACATGTCAAAGAAGCCTCTAATTACTTAAAACAGCCGAATAATGATTTTTGACACAAAGAGCGACTTCAATCAAATTCTAATTGACTTACTCCAGTGATGTCCAGGATTTGTAGTTTTGGGATTAATTTTGAAATAATATGTCAGTATTCATGCCTATTAAAAATGTAGGAAAGAAATGTGGGTGACAAAAAATATATATATATTAATAGCATACAAATGTTTTCTAAAAAATAGAAAGCAATATTAAAACATATACAATTTATAATACCTACTTCAAATATCAACCTAGATAGCCAAGTCTATCAAAAGCAGACCTTGCCAAGTGCCTGCTACAAATTTTGTCAGCAGAAGTTTTCAGATTTGATGCAGACTCTGTATATCACATGATGTCAACAGAATCAAAAGTGTAACAATATGTTAACACAACCAGACAGTAGATTGCTCGCGAACAGGATTATGCATTTTCATTATTAATGAAAAAAAGGTAATGGGCGCATTCAGCAGAACAAACCGCTTAGGGTGCGTTCCACTTAACGCTCGCAATGCTCGCGAGCATCGTTTATCCTTGTTTATCATTTGATAAACAACAAGGATGACTCGCGAGCGTTAAAGTGGAACGCACCTTTAGTAGCAATCGAACGTGATTGGCTCTTACTTTTAGAACCAACAAATCAACGTCGAGATTCAACGGAAAATCTAGTAATGTTGCCCAACCTGTTGAATCTGCTGAACGCGGCCAATATTGAATAGAAAAAGTAATATTAAATAGCTTTTAGATCAAACGCACTAATTAATTAGCAACAATTCTTATAACATACATGAAAAAGAAATTTTTTTTAAGCGAAAAATTACATTAAAACCACAGTATAACCAGTATGGGCACTCGGCCCGATTTTCTGGTTCGCGCCAATCCGTACTGCGCATCGCCATTTTTTATGCGCGACCAATCAGAGGATGTTTGTATGCGTGGTAGTGCAAAGTCGCAAAGTAGTCACCATTGGATATACCGTTGCGTTGATCTGCCCAAAAAAATAGCAGAAAATCGAGAACAAAAAGATCAAAGGTGCCGACAGAAGAGTGCCCATACTGGTTATGCTGTGGTTAAAACCATCCCAAATAAATCTAATAACCAGCCAACGTCCATACCACGCTGAAGAGTACCAGTTCTCGTCCGATCACTGAAGTCAAGCAGCGTTGGGCACGGTTAGTACTTGGATGGGTGACCGCTTGGGAACACCGTGTGACGTTGGCACTATTTTTTTTCCTTTTTTAACTCATAACTTTTTTAATTAAATAAGATAACAATATTCGGCGCATAATATTCTTATCTTTAATATACTTATCTCTCTTTCAAATAA
>NJRP01000029.1:1251454-1332993 GCA_003063835.1 Aphaenogaster floridana
GATTACGACAATTGGAACGCAACTTGTGTCGCCGTGTGTACGAAAGTGTTTAGGGATATTGCAATTGGAAAGCACCCACTGCTTCCGACATCCGACGTGCGATGATACGATAGCCAATAAAAGAATTCGCTTCCTAGGGTTTCTAGTTAACGATATTTTTTTCTCTAGGTAATAAATTCTGCTATTGGATATCGGATCCATGGTGGAATTAGTAAGGTGAAGCATTTCGAAGGATGCGCAGTAGTCAATAAAAAATCAGCCAATCAAATACAAGCGGCAATGCAAAAAACAATATGGTGACTGCCGATTTGCAATGCCGCTTACATTGGATTGGTCGAAGTATGTCACATGACTATACCCACTCTCCCCCAGGGCTGCGTTCAGATTCCCCACCCGGGTGTCCCCAGGTATCATTTTATCCTTGTTGTTTACTGAATGTTAAACAAGGATAAAACAATACCTGAGGGCACTCGGGTGAGGAATCTGAACGCACCCCATAATGCGCAATGCTTCACCTTACTAATTCCACCATGATCGGATCATTATGGGCGCTTTCCAGCAACGTACACAGGCGACACTGTGTAACACAGTGAATCATTTCATCCTTGTTGTTTGCCAATGTTAAACAAGGATGAAATGATTCACTGTGTTACACAGTGTCCTTGCTGGAAAGCTCCCTATATGTCGGATGTCGGAAGCAGTGTGAGGGCCACTTGCACCAACTCCGATTAACTTAATCGACCGATTAGTCCATGAGAATTGACCAATCTGCTTAACGACAAATGCGATTGGTCAATTCTCATGGACTAATCGGTCGATTAAGTTAATCAGCGTTGGTGCAAGTGGCCCTGAATCCTGCATAATTCGCCACACGACTAGTATTATTCTACGTGTCGATTGGCTGTTGAGAGGAAAACTTCTCGAACGATACTAATTCCCTAGCGGACAACCAATCGCGATCGAGGCGTTCGCCAAGTGTCGGCCTCTCTCGTCTGTCCCGACATCACGGCCGTTCCGGCTCGCTCTCGCTGCAGTCGCTGCAGTTGGTTCTCGATTGCCGCTTTCGTTCGTCACGTTGTGTTTGTCTCGCGTGTTCGTCGCGTTGTTGATCGTTCGCGAAAGTTCGACGTCGTGCAACGAGCAGGAAGAACCGGTTGGACGAATATTACGACGCGTCGCGCTGTAAACACGTGCGAGATCTTGGCACAAGAAATCTTGGAGCACGACGTAAAAGAAAGAGAGAGAGTGAGAGAAAGGTAGAGAGGGAAAGAGAAAAAGGAGAGCGAGAATACAGATCAGCAAAAATGTCAGAGATTGACGCGAAAGTGAACATGTCGCTCGGTAAGTCGCCAGAGTCCCGACGGTCTAATGGTTTTGCCAATAATCCCGGATGAGTCCGCGGCACGTTGTGTTCTCCCCCGCGTTGGGCAATGGATCGACAAAATGGCGTCGACGCACGTTACGTACATTCTCGTGTACGGCGTGCGCGCTTGCATACGTGTGCGTAAAGTACCTGCATTTGTTTTTTGCTTTTACATGCGGAGGATGTCGTTCCCCTCCGTCCTCCCCACCTACCCCCTGGTTTCTCCCCGCGGACGGCGCGCGAAGGTAGGCATCGGGGGTACGACGACGGGATAACCTGCGGAGGGCGCCGCTCGATCGATCGATCGATCGATCGACGCGATGGCGCGTTCATTAAAGCGAGATTGCGAGGGAGAAAATGTTCCTGAGAGAACGTTCTTCAATAAGTTTTCTTCCCCCGAGGAGGCTTTACCTGGATCAGCTAATTCTTTTACTTCTTGATACTGTGGCCCTTTTATTTGGGCCAGATATCCATTTGGAGAAGAAGAAGAACATTCTTCAAGGAGAGATAGAGGAGGAAGGGGAACCCTCAGAATTTCGTTATTATGTAAATGTTGCTTTGTCGACTAAAATCGCGATCGCTCTTACAGCCAGGAGGAGAGGAAGAAAGGAGAAACTGAATGTGACACGTGGAAGCGATACGGGACCCTCTCATCTGTTCTAAACGATTCTACGGTCACGATTGTTCGTAACTTGTTTGGCCATTGGGAAGAGAAAAGGGTTTTATAACCGGATCCATGGGAAATTTGCTCAGAATAGCGAGGAATAGTAGGATGAGTCGCGCCGGGAGGTTTTTGCGCGAGGAATTGTTCCATGTTTGCCTTAAATAATCATATTCCACGATCGCGATCGCTTGCTTTGAGAAGAAACTGGTATTCAGCATAGGCGCATCGATGTCCAGAAGACGCGATTGAAACACCGTGAAACGATCTGAGAATTCACGCCAGGATATTGTACAAAGCACTGTTTTACATTCGCCTCAGATAGTCGTGTTCCGCGCTCGCGATTGCTTGCCTCGGCAAGAAATCGTTGTGTATCAACATCCAGAAAACGATCCGAGGATTCGTGCCAGGTTGTTATACAAAGCACCGTTTTATTCTCCTTGAATAATCCGTATTCCGCGACTGCTTGCCTTGAGAAGAAATCGGTGACCAGAAAGCGAAATTACATCAACATCCAGGAAGCGATCCGAGAATTCACGTCAGGATGTTATACAAAGCACCGTTTTATATTCGCATCGAATAATCGTATTCCATGACCACAATTGCTTGCCTCGGATGTCCAGGAAACATCGGCACACCGACAGAAAACGGGACATACAGAAACCGCGATTATAATAACAAGAAGCTATTCAAGAATCTTATACGAAGAGAATTGCATCATGATCGTATCTCGCAATCACGATATTACAGTTCTTAACATCTTGTCGCAGGAAGAAAGGAATGTCTACGGTGCATTATGCGACGAGAAACTCGATTAAAATACCGAGAAGTGAAATCAAAAGCATGTGCCAAGAATTTTTTGTGCCTGGGATCGCTCTGCGTTCGGATTAATCCGCGATGAAATTTCACACCGGCTGCGTCTGCACTTCTCTGAGCAACAATACTTGGTCACATGAATGAATACGAAATTGTTCGTCGTAATTAGTGTGTATTGCGCACGAACGATCGATTTCCCCTTGATTGAAAATTACTTGCATCGTTACATTGGAATGCGATTTTCGAACGATATTTTGAAGCTAGCGGTCTTGGTCTTCGGCTCGCAACGTTGGATTCTCGCGATAACGAGATCCAGTTACGGAGAAATCGGAGCGAAATTTGCAGCAAGGGATCGTGAATCACGCAGCTGCTGATATAGATGACGTAATGCATACGACGCAATCACATTCCATCGTTATATGCATCGCTGATCTTCCCGACGCTAATCTTACGAAGTCATCCTGATAGAAATCATTGGAGCAGTAACGTCTCGGTCGTAGCCTCGTTTCGGTGTATTTGGAGAAAAAGACGATGGGCGAACGGCTTTGGATGCTGAATAGCATTACGGGAGGCTGTGCCAAGCGTCGTGACGATGACTCATCCCTCACAAAAAATCACGCTCTCTCTTCACGTGTGGGACAAGCGCAGGGCTTGCGCAATTCTGTATTTTTATCCATTGCATCGCGGGCAACTCTTATCCGTCGAGCGGACGCCAAGTATGGGAAGTGGATGCCGAGTGTGGGAAACGAGACTCTTTCTCGCGATATACCTACATGCCGACGCAATATTATCTCTGTCGCAGAAGGCTCATGTGACAGGAGTGGAGCACTCGGCGAAACGATGAGATTAAATATCGCTTTTGTTTTGCTCCTATCGCTACGACGAGTAAGAGAGGAATGTCTTTGGTGAGAGAATCAAACGCGAATTAAATCTCTCCTCCTCGATTTGTGGGACACCACTCGAAATCGATTTACAGTTGATTGGCAATACATTAGTTAATATTTACTGGCAATCTGACAATGCAGGTACTCTAGCAAACTGGTTTTAAGCATATTCCGATGAGATTTCATCGTTTTCGATGCTCGCAAGCAATCCCACAGGGAAGGGATATATTTATGATTTACTTATTTGTATCAATCAACATGGGAATTGTTTATACGGGCTCGATCTTCTGAAATATAATGTTAAGAGGTAATAATCAAACGGAAGGCCTCGTCACAAGAAGCATCACTCACTGGTTCAGCTCATAAGAAAGTCTTGTAAAAGTAATAAAAGGAAGAGAACAGAGTAGAGAAACACAATTCACAAGAGGTATAATGTAAAAATCCCTGAGATGCAACGTCGGAGCAGCAACGTGAATCGGAAGCGTCCCTTCTTTAATTGCACATATTTTGGAGTGATCCATAAAGCAGCAAATGATAAATGGGGATAGAAATTAATGACCATTGAAAATCAAAATGCAATACGAAAAATTATATTGCATATTAAATATATTTTAAATATATCCCGAAAGCAGATTACAAAGAATTATATATTATTTGATTTTGTTCTAAATTATGACTACATTTTGTTTCTTATTAGATTGTTTGAGTTTTAATATATGCAGAAAAATTGGTGTATTTTATAATTTTTTTCTTTATAAATTAGCATTGCTAATATTTAACTTATTAACTCTCGCATTATGATTATATATAACTCAAAAGGATAATAATTTTAGAAATGATTATTTGTTAATTTAATGATCAGAAATTTTCAACGTTTAATTTTGTTCTAACAATCTGAGAAATATATGCCACATTGTAAGGATATATCCGCAAGGATTGCATTCTACATAGTGTTTACAAGAATATCTTTGCAGGCAAAGATCTTTGGGATAATGTGAATACGATATTTTTTCTCAGCAACTTCTTCGGCGGGATACATGCCGAAGTGATCTATATTCTAAACGATAAATATTTACTTGAGAAAGCGCACATACACACCCTTCTCGTGCTGGAATCATGTCTGTGCCAAGATCTAGCCTTAAGTGTCTCGGCTTAAAAGTTTCGCAAAGATTAGATCCCACCATCGTACGTTTGTCCATGCCGTACGCTCATTAAATGATGCGCGTTTTCTTCCTTTTAAGATGAGATCATAAAGATGGAGAAAAAGAGAAAGAATGCGGCGACCAACGGAAAGATCGGCGGCGCCAAGCGCAATCGTGGCGGTGCTGTACGAGGTCGGGGTGGATTTAGAGGAAGAGGTGCGAGAATCAAGCGCAATGTCGGAACCACCCTGAAGAAACAGCAGCATCAGATCTGGCAGCGCAACGCGAACACCGCGGGTAACGCTCGCGGTGGTTTCGCTCGGAATCGCTTCAAGAGAAACAGCAATCTCGTGAGATCGCGTAGCAACTTGAGCTTGAATCAGAAGGCGAACAACGTGAGAGGAGGCGCGTTTAATGTGCGCCGTGGCAGAGGCAACAGATTCGGCCTGACTCGTAGCCGGAGCCGCACGAACCTGACGTTCAATCAGGGCGGCTTTTTCACGAACAACAAGAGCCCGCTGAAGCGAACAAGCAGCCTGCCCAATCTGCGAGATCCGAATTCTGTCCACAATCGCCTGGGGTACCAGAGCCCCGCTCAGATTGCCTATCGAAATCGCGTGAAACGAGCGAAGCAGCTGCTTCTACAGAGACAGAATCAGAGACTGAGCCTGCAGAATCAATTCAGAGTGAGTCGAATACTCTAGCATATATTGTACGACAAATATTCTACTGTGTAAAAATAACTTGTGAAGATTGTCTTTAATGGTACAAATTAGTACAAATTCAATCCTATGGATTTCTGCTCTTGTTTTTCTTTTATCTTAAAGTGGTCTTGCTAACTTAATATTAAGCTAGCAGGATCACTTTAAGGAGGTTCGGGTGCTTCATCGGGGGGAGTAGTGGGACGCGGGGATTTCAAGGAAAACTTAGCAACAGCGCACTAGCATTCGAAGTATTGGGTTGGCATTGCTCGCCGCGAAAAATTGTCTGTAGCTTTTTTGGATATAGCTGAAATAATAGATTCAAAAAAATCAATTGAAAAAAAATCAAAAAATTAATTTCATGTTTAATAATTAATTTCTCTACGAAATGTGCGATAACCTACTCCTTTCTTTCACTCATTTATTTGTAAATATATTAAGTTAAAGTGCATATTTTTCTTTTCTTATCATTTGCATTTTTTCTTGCATTAGTTCATTCTGAAATTCTGAAGTTGTGCACTATGTCATTTCCCATAAGAACCTATACTAAAAAGAAAAATTTTTCGTGACCATGAAAAATTCCAAAAAAATTTACATAATTATATTTTGCATTGCAGAACAATATATAAAAATTTCATGAGGCTGGCTGCATTTTTTTGTAGCACCTGAACCTCCTTAAGATAAAAGAAAAACAAGAGCAGAAATCAACAGGATTAATATTAAGCTAGCAGCGCCACGGTTTTTTTTTTCGAAATGGCACATAGTACAAAATTCTCTTTAATGATATAATTTAGTACAAAATAAGTGCTAAATGTTCCAATAGATCCGATTTGGTCCTGTTAGCTTAATAGAGGCCTTATGAAGAATTAACGATGCATGTATAAGTTGCAGATGGCACAGACCGGCCAGAAGACCACTCTACTCTCGATGCAGCCGAGAACTTTGGGAAGGCAGCAGATACTAACGTCGCAACGTCGCTTCACAACCGGTGGACTACGATCTGATCAGATCGCTCGTGCACAGAGACGGGCGCAATACGAACAGAAATTGATGCGAATGAAGTAGATGATATTTTGTTATATTTGTTGCGTCAAATTAATTTCTTAGGCTGACTATTCTTTCGTATATAATTATAAATTGTAGAGAAATATCAATCTTTTATTTAGCTGTATATACAAATTTATTGAGAGTTTTGTTGATGCTGAGAACGGGAACTAACTTTTTTCCTCGGTGAGAGGCACGATTCTTAAAATGTATTATGTTATAGCTCCGCACGACTGACGCCTACTCCGAACGTCAATTTCATGTGCACACTGGGAAGCGAATACATACCTACCGCTACACGTCAGCGACCACTCACCCTCACACAGAGCCGACAACCTGCGACTATCAGTAGCGCGCGACAAATACCCAGAGGACGATCGCCATACAGGCAAAACGCGCAGGGTTTAAATATGGTATAAATTTTCTCTAAAATATATCTCTCTGTTTCTTCCTCCTTACTTTTTTTCTAAAGTATTCAATCTTTCCCTCAAATGGCGACTGTCTGTATTAAAATTCCAGGTTGGCCGAGCACCATTATTTGGTCGACAGCGCTCGAGATCGAGATCACGATCACGCTCGCGTACGCACAACACGACTGCGTCCGATGGAGACGTCGACGACCGTAGTTTCAGCGAAGTTATGTACAGCCTGTCGGGGAATCTCGGCGTTACGGGGCGAACTCTTAACGAACGATTTAGCTTTTAAGTAGTAGCGTCGCAAATTCGACTTTATATCGAACAAATTACTAACGATTTGTTAGTAATTTACCCGTAACGCTAGAAATAAGAAATCATTTTTGTTTTAACAATGTAGACAAAATGCTGTTATTTTCCTTTTATTTTTTTTATTGAGTACGCAAGCATTATTAATGTCAAACCACAATGTGTTAATTAACATATCTTCATAAATATTTGTTCATTTCCTTCAATTGCAGAATTGCAATTGAGTTTACCTGAAAACATCGCTTCACATTTGCACTGATAATGTGTGTACAAACTATTTTTAGGAAATATCACGGTCGATAGTATCACACTTTCATCCGGAGTATATGATAGTATGCGTGGATAATATAAAAAGAGCGATTCTTATCTGTCACATGATTAAAAAAAAGAATCTCATTTTTTTATCTACGTGCAATAATTTTATAAAATCTTCAGTATTTTTTCGTTACATAAAATATAGGGGAGAAATTATTTAAATACAAATGACAATTTCGTGAACAATTTATTGATAAAATTTTGATATTTAGTATGAAAGAAAATTAACTTGAACATAATTACATATTTATGTATAGGATGGAGTGCGTACTTTTCAAATGTACTTTCTTTTTGCTTTAAGAAATATACAAATTTTGACGATTAATTATTTATCTTTTTAAATTGTTACATTTTAGATGATCTTGAAAATATAAGTGTGAGATATTTACATAGACATGTAACCTGTAATTACAT
Source organism: Aphaenogaster floridana (assembly GCA_003063835.1). Lineage (NCBI taxonomy): Eukaryota > Metazoa > Arthropoda > Insecta > Hymenoptera > Formicidae > Aphaenogaster > Aphaenogaster floridana. The sequence continues at coordinate 1,259,517 of NJRP01000029.1, forward strand.
TATATGTACATTATTTACATTATATGTACATAGATCGCATTTCTATATGTTTCACAACAATTTTGACTTCGGCTTTAATTTGCGAAATTGTACAACGATACGATAAAAATACATGTACGGAGGTCAAACCAATTTTTGAGTTATATTTTGATTCAGTTATATCAGATTATCTATATAACAGATAAATAAAATTATATATTTGCGTCAAAGTAGATTTTAAATTACTATGAAGAATAGATTTCTAATCTAATATTACACACACACACACACACACACACACACACACACACACACACACACACACACACACATATATACATATATATATATATATACACACCATATTTCATAGAATTAGAAACTACTTCAATGAGTAGAGATTATGTTTCTTTTTTAATACGCATATTTGATCAAACTTTTGAAATAGTTTTTATGTTACGTTTGTATTATATATATTTCTGACTGGTGCGTTAGTTTTACATCGCTGACTTATTCATTGCGTTATTCATCCCGACAAATGCGCATATTTTTAATCATATCATAGGTTTGTAATCGTAAGCTTAAAAGCTGTTTCCTCAAGAAGTGATAACAGAACGCTGAATATGACGCAGTTGTAGAGATCTATTCGAAAAACGTGGAAGATATTTTTAACGCGGACATATATCATAGTGTCGATTGAAGTATCGTCCGAGAATAAATCGCGGTGGCACTTATCGCCTTTGCAATAAAAAAGAAGTAAGCATAATATGCTCATCGCCTACTCGGCTCAGTGTCAGTCGTACGAATGCGCACGATGTATCCTCGTGAGTGTCTCGTAAGTGAAATTCATGTAGAGAAACTGTCAGAATTGTAAATGAGATGTCCAACTTATCGATAACTTTATAGAAAGTGTGGATATTGTCGAAGACAATGCATGTATAGTAGGCGCGTATACATGGTTATTCAAATTAATCTATCACTGTCACCATGTCATTCATGATGTCATCTTTAGTGGGAACATGCGCGCGAAGAATAAACAAACAGGTAAAGATAATCTTACAATTATATCTTTAAAAAATAAATTATTTTACTACTGACACACACACACACACACACACAATGAATGTAAGATTAAATTATTTGTACACCGCAAATCTGCATACAAATGTTTCTTACATAAGATACTTTGTTTCTCACAGCTATTAGCGCATAAAGCTCCGTTCGTTAAACAATTGGTGCGAAATTTAGAGGTGCACGAGCACACTGCGTACACCCTGTTGAAGGAAGCCGGCATTCCTACCCCGCCTTTCTGGGTGGCGAGGACATCCGACGAAGCCGCCGATCTGGCCAAGAATCTGAAGACAAAGGACCTTGTGCTGAAAGCGCAAGTACTGGCTGGAGGTAGAGCGAAGGGACAGTTTAAGGACAGCAATGTCAGCGGCGTCGTAATGTGCGATACGTGAGTACGTGATAGAGTTATAATTTATAGTGGAGAGAAGCCAGAAGACAATGGTTTTTTCCGTTGCAGCATCGAGCAAGTGCAGGAATTGGCGAGCAGTATGATCGGCAAGGTGCTCGTGACTAAACAAACGGGTGCGGCTGGAAAGATATGCAATTCGGTGATGATAACAGCGCGCATGTTTCCGCGTAGAGAGTATTACATGGCAGTGATGCTGGAACGTACCTTCGACGTGAGTATGAATATAATAGCTAATTTGATCACTCGTACTACACTGGATTAATGCACATTAAAGACTGTTATATATGAAAATATTTAAATGCAGTGATATAATTACGTTAACGAGCTAATACATTATAAAATACTTTGCTCTAATCTTATTGATTTCATATCTATTTTTTAAAATTTATTTTTGAATAAGTTTTTAGGTCCTAATTTTTAAAATTTGAGGCTGTTTTTTAAAATTAGTCGACATTTTTTAAAACTTTTGTTGCATACATTTTTGGATGCATTAACTTTTGTCACATATACTTTTGGATGTATTTTATGTACTTGGCGTATGTTTTTTCCTTTTTAAGGAAACATTTTTTTTAGAGATCACGTTAACGACGAAATCATTAATGCGTATTCTGCTAAATAACGATATGAAAATATTATTATTGACTATTTGTATAATCGTTTAAAATATTTATATGCTTCTACATTTAAACAATTTCATGTATAGCAGCTTTTAATATGTACTAATCCAGTGTAGTGCGGGTCATCGAATTCGCTATAAGTTGCTACCGTGGCTCTTCCACCAAAAATAACTCGATCTAATTGGCTATCGTTTTACCAGGGGCCTGTGATAATCGTTTCCAAGCAAGGCGGAGTAAACATCGAGGATGTCGCCGCTACGAATCCCGAAGCTGTAGCTTATATACCAATCGACGTAAACAAAGGTTTAACGCCCGCGCAGGCGAACAGCGTTGCTGATAAACTGGGACTCACGGGACATAGCAAGGAGATCGCGTCGCTCGTCGCTACGAATCTGTACGAATTGTTCGTCGAGAAAGACGCGCTGCTGCTCGAGATCAATCCGTTCGCGGAAGACATCTGTGGCGAATGTACGTTGCAATGAATAAGATAAGATACGAGTAACAAGAGCGCGGTAGTCTCAATAATAAAGCTGAATAATGCGTTAAGCTGCGTATCCACCAAAGGAATATTGAGGAATTTTTTGGAAACAAACACATACATACTGGAACTTTTGTTCCTTTGGTGGATACCCAGCTTTATACTCGTGTCTTGTTATCGCAGATTACGCTCTGGATTGCAAATGTCAATTCGACGACAGTGCCGAATTTCGACAGAAGGAACTGTTCGCGCTGAAGGACACGACTCAGATGGACCCGAAGGAAGTTGAGGCGGAGAAGTACAACTTGAATTACATTGCTCTTGACGGGAATATCGGTTGTATGGTGAATGGGGCTGGCCTGGCGATGGCTACCATGGACATCATAAAGCTGTATGGCGGTATGCCGGCAAATTTCTTGGACGTCGGCGGCACCGCCACAGTTGAGACAGTGACGGAAGGCTTCAAAATACTATCTTCGGATCCGAATGTAATTATCGGTGTAAAATTAAATCAGCGGAATTAAAACGAGGCGAGGGATTAAGGTATCAATGGTCTTCCAGGTAGAAGCTATTTTGGTGAATATCTTCGGTGGCATAATGAGATGTGATATAATCGCTCAAGGGATCATAGACGCTACTAAACAGTTAGATCTGAAGGTGCCCATAATCACGCGGTTACAGGTAGTTACTTTTTAAGTTAATGTCGTGCAATGTCTAGTAAACAAAACGCTAGCAGTTTTTTTTAAATAATCCATTTGTTTCTTCGCAGGGTACCAATGTGAATAAAGCTAAACAATTGATACTAGATGCCAATCTGAAAGTAATTTCTGTAGACGATTTTGCTCAAGCGGCCGAGACGTCTGTCAAGTTAGCAACGATGATGAATATCGCGAAGTCTTCGGATTTAGATATCACTTTTAGTGCCAAATCATCAAAGAAGAAGCATTCTGAGAAAATAAAAAACTGACGCCTCTATGGAAGTTTATAAAATATTTTGCATTTGTATGCTACAAAATATATCTTTATATATATATATATAATGCAAAAGGTGTGTACATTACTAATTTTTCTATTACACATAAATGGTAAAACGCTGACGTTTCATAATTTTTAAGAATGTTACAGAGCAATAATTTAATTAAGGATAAGAAAGATAAATAAATAATTCTTCTGGCTTCTTTTCTCACGAGAGAATATAAGGGCTTCTTTGCTTCTCAACGTTCTTCACTCTTAAGCTTAATTCTTTATAACTTAAGCGACTTCGCAGGGTAACAATCTTGCAATCACTTTGTACATTATGTTTTTTGATACAATATCTAATTTTGCTAAATTTTCAGTATTCAAAAAATCGCTAGCTTTAATGGAAATAAGTAATTTAATTTAACTATACAATTCGTTATCTCTAATCTATTTTTTTCATATATTAAGATATTAATAATTCTATCCACATTAACAAAATAATACAGGTGTTAGGTCCTGCGCACAATGGAGGAATATTAAATATTAGGAATAGGAATTAAAATTTTAGAATCAGTTTTTTTAAATGAATATTGAACGTATATCTTATTAATAATAAAATTAGGCATATAAATAAAGACATATATAAATGTCTTATACGAAACACAACATAACTTATTATTTATCTATAGTGTTCATTGAGGAAACTGATTCTAATTCCTATTCCTAATATCTAATATTCCTCTATTGTGCGCAGGGCCTTATTTAAAGTTTGTTCTTTGTACTGTGCTGTTATACTTTCCGCATTTAAAATGAAACAGATATGTAATTAGACATTGGCGAGAAAAAAAACGAAGAGATGAAAAGTACACAAAGTTTAGCTACAAAGAACAAACCTTCGGTAAATTAATTTCCGAATGATTATTGTCCATTTCCACCAATGTAGATTAACTTTAATCTCGGTTTAACTTACTCTTCGTCCATTTCTACCAATTTGTACCTAGATTAACTTTAATCTCGGTTTAACTTACACTTAATCTTTTTCTAGTTCTAAGAATTAGAAAGAGATAAAGAGTAAGTTAAACCGAGATTAAAGTTAATCTATGTTGGTAGAAATGGACATAAGTAAGTTAAGCTAAGATTAAAGTTAATCTACATTGGTGGAAATGGACATAAGTTAATCAGAGTTTAAGTATAGTCAAAATCACGTGAAGATTTCTTCCTGATGATTCGACCGACGTGAGTAACCGCTATCACCGTCGGTCACAGTCACGCACTCGCCTCCGCAGGGCTGCGTGAATCCTGCGTGTGAGCCGTGAGGCTGATAACGACTTGTAAGGCCGAGGCAGTAATGTCAGAGATGAGACGCGGCTCCGTCGAAAAAGAGGTGGAAGGGACACTCATACAAAGAAGAGCCACGTCCGGAGATGAGGCGCTACTGAGCGCACATGGACGTGGCTCCTCTTCGGGTGAGAATCCCCTCCACCTTCTTTTCGACGAGGTCGCGTCTGATCTCTGGCATCACCGGGCCGAGGCTCTGCGTCATGTGCTGCGCGTGGGAAACGTCAAGCTTGGGTGGGGGCCACGAGGGGCGCCGGCGAAGCTCGCGCTTGGCAGTCCACGGCCGTCGCTCAGGCAAAGATGGCTACCATGTTGTCGCGGGCGGTCTCACTCGCGGAGAGTCTCGGCCGACTGAGCGGCCCCAAGGTACGTCAAATCGACGGGTTTTTCCGCGTGCACGTTAAACGCGCGGCTCCGGCGGGTTCGAAGGAACGCGCGGAGTGTCCCCCCGAGATTGATACGGATCGGCCGAGAGGAGAGAGAAAGAGAGAGAGAGAGAGAGAGAGGGACGAGCGAGCGCGAGCGAGACGGAACGAAGGTCGCCGATCGCCATATTGGACAGCTGTAGTCTGCTAAATCGAGCGCCAGGGTCGCGAGCGATTCGAAGTCGAGGATTCCCCCTCGGGGATTTTCCCCCGGAAGATCGGCATGACAGTTACGCAACCGACCGGGGGACCGCCCCGCGCGTCGTCCCCTCGACGTTCCTGTCGACGGGCGCGGCGTCCGCCCCCGCGTTCCAATCGAATCGCTCGCTCGCGCGAGAGGACACTTGTCAAACGGTCGTTACCGGCTCGATGACGATCGCCCTGCTAGGCCTATTCTGTAACTTTTAACGACAGTGTCGTTATCGTTACGTTGTCGTTGCGCAGGTATAATATATGATTAAAAAGCTATGCAACGACAACGTAACGATAACGACACCAGGGTTGGGCACGTATTATACGCAGGGTTGGGCACGTATTATACGTGAGCATTATACATGGTATTATAAAGTATTATACAGTAATAAACATAACCATGTATAAAGAATTATACATGATATAATACCATGTATTATAAATGGTATTATACATGGTATTTTATAGTATTATACAGTATAATACATCACTTAGCCCAACCCTGATTATACGTGAGCATTATACATTTTATTATACATGGTATTATACATGGTATTATAAATTATTATACAGTAATAAACATAACCATGTATAAAGTATTATACATGGTATAATACCATGCATTACACATGGTATTATACATGGTATAATACCATGCATTACACATGGTATTATACATGGTATTATACAGTATAAAACATCACTTAGCCCAACCCTGAACGACACTGTCGTTAAAAGTTACAGAATAGGCCCACAGGTTCTGTTTCCGTTCGAACGGAGTTTCGACCGAACTGGGTATTATGAATCTATTCGGAAACTATTCCGTTCGGAATGATTCCGAAAAACACAGGACGAAGATAGGGAAACTACAAGGAAACGACAAAGACAAGCATAGAACAAGTGACTATTACTCCGAACGGAATCATTTCCGAATAAGGCATGTATTATGAATCTATTTGGAAACGTTTCCGTTCCAAATGATTTCAAAAAATAAAGAACAAAGGACAGGGACCAAGCATAGGACAAGTGACTATTACTCCGAACGATCATTTCCGAATAAATTCATAATACTGAATCAGCTGTTACTCCGTTCCCTCCACCACCTAAATTCAATTTGAATAATAATAATTATTTGAATCGAAAGAAAGGATGGTCGATGCTCCGCGCGCCCACGCGCGATCAATCGATCCGCGCCTCTCTTTTTCTCGCCGGAATGCGGATTTATTTTCAGCGATGAAGCGTGACCTTGAGGCGGGCAAAGTGCGAGGTGCCCCCGACCTGCCGTGGCGACGCACGTGCTCCGATTGTCAGAGTCAGTCAATGCACGTTGGTTGAGATAAAACTGAGATAAACCCGCGTCCGAAAGAGTTAATTGACAGTTTTTATCTTGTCTTTTTTGAGAATTGGGGCATACCTTGTAGTTATTTTTAAACAACGGGGTCAAAACATTAAAATTCAAAATGGCGAATCAAAGATGGCGGATTTTACAACACATACATTTTAAAAAAGATAATATAAAAATGCGCAAAACTAGCGTTTAAAAAAACTCGCTAAACTTGGTAAAAAAGCGAAAACTCAATTAACTTAATTAACTTTAAAGTTTTAAACGCAATAAATAAATAGCGAGCGATATTAATTAAAATACTTTCCATACATTAGCTGTCTGTTTAAAATTTTTTAATTGCATTTAAACTTATTTGCGTTTAAAAATTGCTGAAGAATCAGCATTAAACTCGTAAAGGAATGTGTCACTTAAAACTTTGTTGCATAATTCGCTTTATTGCATACGAAGTGTCATTGCCAAAACGCATGTAAAAGCTGTATGCAAGATGAACATATGCATAGCTCATTGCCACTCGGCCTTCTCATTCAATAGACTTATATTTAATCGTTACATGATTTATAGTGACAAACCAATTTGCATATACTTTAACCTCCCCCCGTTATCTTGTCTTCTTGACATCAATACGCGTTAATAACTTTTATCTTGATTTTTTTCTTTGTCCTGATCAATGTACACAATGTAAACTTTGGCGTATACTTTTATCAGTGTAATGACGCTAGAGATGGGAGCGTCTGTCGCGTATTATACAAACAAACGCGAAAGTTATCACTGAACCTATTACGTCACATCCCTTTTCAGATATTGGCGTGTAAGACCAACTTGGTGAAACAACCAGTCAGGAATTTAAACGTACATGAACACATTAGCTACAGTTTACTTAATGAGGCTGGCGTGCCGACACCTAAATTCGGCGTCGCCAAAACTCCCGATGAAGCGGCTAAACTGGCCGCCGACTTGAAGACGAAGGATATCGTTCTGAAAGCTCAAGTCCTCGCCGGCGGCAGAGGAAAAGGACATTTCAAAGGAACGAGCGTCAGCGGAGTGAAGATGTGTGAAACGTAATTATGACACTTTCAATAAAATTGCATGCAATATGTATTCCTAGAGGCCTATTCTTTAGGCTGGGTCTACAATAAACATAGTAAACTTTTAGCTATGTGCTCCAAGCTAATTGTAAGTAATTTCTGACAGAAAATCCACATTGCTTTTTAAGCCCTAAAATTTACAGTTGGGATCTGGCTAACTCTTAAAGCTTAGGAATTACAACTTAAGGTAGCATAGGCAAAGCTTTTTATTGGAATTTACTTAATTTAGAGCAGAAGGCTAAATACCTATTGTGGTCTACACCTATTATAGACCAAGCTTTAATGACAGTGTCGTCATCGTTACGTTGTTGTTGCGCAGCTTTTTAAATATATTATGCCTGCGCAGTGACAATATAACGATAACAACTCTGTCGTTAAAAGTTACAGAGTAGACCCCCAGGTATGTCGGGAAGTATGGTAATGTTTATCGCCGTTGCTTACAGTCCAGAAGAGGCCAAATCGTTGGCGGGCCAGATGCTCGGCAAACTACTGATCACGAAACAGACTGGTGAAGGCGGCAGGATATGTAACGCCGTGATGGTCACGCAGCGCATGTTTCCTCGTAAAGAATACTACCTTGCCGTCATGATGGAAAGAGCCTTTGGTGTAAGTTTTTAAGATGACGAAGAAGGCATTTGAGACGGTGTTGCGTTAAAAGAAAAATTTCTAATGGACGTTTTCTATTCCCAGGGTCCCGTCATAATAGCTTCCAGCCAAGGTGGGGTAAACATCGAGGAAGTCGCAGCTACGAATCCTAGCGCCATCATGTACGAACCTATCGACATCAATAAGGGAATCACGAAAGAACAGGCGGAACGTATAGTAAACAAGCTCGGCCTCGATAACGTGAAAGATTACATTTCGAATATAATTATGAATCTTTACAAAATGTTTTTGAAGAAGGATGCTCTTCTTTTGGAAGTAAATCCTCTCGCCGAAGACATTAATGGGAATTGTAAATCTATTTTCTCTTTTTCTTTTTCTTCGTAATATTTTATAAATGTTCGATTCGCACAAACCCTACATAATTTTTTTTACAGATTTTGCTCTGGATTGCAAGTGCCGGTTTGATGATAATTCCGAGTTCAGACAAAAGGAACTTTTTAGTCTGAGAGATTGGTCTCAGGAGGATCCTAAGGAAGTTGAAGCTGCAAAATTCGACTTGAATTATATCGCGCTCGACGGTAACATAGGTTGCATGGTAAACGGAGCTGGTTTAGCTATGGCTACGATGGACATCATAAAGTTGCATGGCGGTGAACCGGCTAATTTCCTCGACGTTGGCGGTGGTGCGTCGGCTTCGGCGGTGAAAGAAGCATTTAAAATCATCACTTCTGATCCACGAGTAAGTACATAAAATCATGATTGATCTCGATGATTTAACTGAATATTTACATGTATTCTTTTTTTCTATCAGGTTCACGCTCTTTTAGTTAATATTTTTGGCGGCATCATGAGATGCGACGTTATAGCGGAGGGTATTATCGCCGCTACGAAGGAATTAAGTTTAAAAATTCCCGTCGTCGTAAGATTGCAGGTACAGCAGCCGATGCGCTTTGTTTTGCCAATAATTATGATTATGATTGATTATAAAATTATGCTAAAATACGTTTTTGCTTTCTAGGGTACTAACGTGGACGAAGCCAAGGCTCTAATTGCAAATGCAGGTTTAAAAATTGTACCAATCGACGATCTCGACGAGGCCGCCCGGGTTGCAGTAAAATTATCGACCATCATGAAATTAGCTCAATCCGAAAATCTCAGTGTGAACTTCGAGATACCTGCAATTTCATAGATAGTGAAAAAAATTATAATCGGTAATATATTAATAATATTTTTGCCGAGAATGTGTACTCAATCGTTAAAAGATTTCAGGAATGTCTGAAAGTAATAACTACAGTAATAACTTTATATGCGTAATAATGTATTCTTGTCAAAGAGTAACATTTCAACACAGTTGTTTGGCTCTTTGTGTAACTTATAGACAGAGAAAGAGAAAGAGTAACAAGAAGAAAATGGTTTTTGGACATGCTGTTTTATGAAAGTGATATGATTGGTAGATATAGTAAAATATGAAAGACCGACGAACTATTAACGCATTGTTACATATATTTGCAGTAATTTTTCTTTAATACAGTCTTAAATTACAGTCTTAAATTTCTTTAATACAATCGTAACCGTTTGTAATACACAAAACTGTGCAAGATATTCACGGAGACGTAATTCATTGCTTGCTCTACCGCAGGGTTCTGTGAAATTCAGTATTAAGAGATTAAGTTATATACTATAATACCTATTTCCACACACATACACAAGCAACCGCTGTGCACGGACATGTGCTCTACAGTGTTCAAAGCCACCGATAAAGTGCTGTCAAAGATATTAAAATATAGACATTATTAGTTGTTTCAAACATCGATATAAATATCAGCTTACAATGAGGTATTAAATTCATGATTTATTATTATACCAATCGGCGCGTTCAGCAGACACAACTGTTGAGTTCGTCTTATCAACACTCTGCGTTGATTGGTTGGTTCTAAAAGTAAGAGCCAATCACGTTCGATTGTTACTGAGCGGCTTGGTCTGCTGAACGCGACCAATGCTTCATAAATAAGCGTACAAACTTATGATATTTAAATAAAAATCAAGTATTACCATGTCGTATCCCACACAGCATATAATGTTGCAGTAATATTACAATATTGCAGTAATATTAGAATAAGAATGAAATATTACTGCGATATTACATTGCGATATATCACAATGTAATATTTTGTAATATTTATATTATATTGCAGTGTGATATATGATTTTGACACCGCCGCCAGATGGACGCGGCAGAGTTCTATTTCTCGTAAGTAAAAAAACACGGGATAGAATATAAAAGACACAGCATTATGAAATTTTTCTCTCATGTTCTAATGATATGACTCTTTGAAGGAGAGTCCGCAAAATTGGGCACCAATAAATATTATTTTGGAAGATAATTTTATACATTTATTCTATTTAATTTTGCAAATACACCGTAATATTGCACAAATATCACTATATTATAGATATCTTACCGTAATATTACTGAAATATCACAGAAAGATTTCAGCGATGGATTTCTACAGATATTTAATATTACAGCAATATTTATGTAATATTACTGATATATTGCCACGTAATATTACGTAATATTGTAATATTATTACTATATTGTTGCAATATTAAATTGCTGTGTGGGATACAAAGCGTCAGAATAATAAAATAATAAAATTGATATTACATTACGAGCTAACCGTCCAAATTTTGACGGTCATGTAAACGTAAGACTGTCAATAGTACCTTTAATAGTACCTTATCGGTGTCAAAGATAACAAGTACATGTCTATTCTTTAAGACGGAACCTTTAACAACAGACATTCACGTGGAAAATCAAAGATTGTCAAAAGTAAAAGGCCTGTTTCATGTAACATACGCATGTAGCGATATATATATATATATATATGTATACATAAATTATTTTGCATAATTTTAGTTTGTCTTCGTTCCTTCAACAAATGATCAAGTCCGTACGTTGTTGTTCCCGTGGTGCTAATATCGAGAAATTTTTATACGATTGTGCAAATGATCGTCGAACAAATATATATATTGTACGTCCGCATATTTATTCTCTCTATTACTCATTACATTGTAATTACGCCAAGGTGATCGTCGATACTGCCGTGTAAAGATGTAAAGTAATCACGAGCGCTTTGGGAATTTTTGTAAATACAAAGCACCGCTTGTTTCCGATTGCGAGAGGGAAAAACGAGACATACTTGCGATTCTCGAAATTGCTGTATTTGCCAAATAGACAAATTAAACGATTTGGAATCTCCTCGTACGTGTTCCCCGTAAATAACGAGATCATAAAATTAGTGGGAAGCACAGTTTAATTTCTCGGTCGGCGATTAATTCAATCGGTAAGACGGCTTGAAGCAAACTTTCTAAATGTATTTGTTTCTAATCTGATCTTTTTAATATGTTAATAAAAAATTAATAATTTTATCCATGTAACAAAATAATACAGGTATTACTTGGTAAATTAATCACTAATTAATATCTATTTCTACCAATGTAGATTAACTTTAATCTCAGTTTAACTTACTCTTTATTTTTTTCTAGCTCTAAGAATTAGAAAGAGATAAAGAGTAAATTAAACCGAGATTAAAGTTAATCTACATTGGTAGAAATTAACATAAGTTAATCAGAGATTAGTTCAACCGGCAGAATCGCTTGAAGCAAAATTTCTAATTATACAATTCGTTGTTTCTAATATTTTTCTCGATATGTTAAGCAACAAAAGTTAATAATTCTATTTGTGTTAATAGTATAGATTGCTTGATAGATTAATCATCGATTATTGCAGTTTGATCAAAATTCTTGTCAAGTAACACCTGTAATATTTTATTAATATATATATATATATATATATAGTTATCACACAAATATTCTTGTCGTTTAAAAAGGAAGTAATAGAATATATGAGAATTTCCAGTTTCCACCAATGTAGATTAACTTTAATCTCGATTTACTTACTCTTTATCTTTTTCTAATTCTTAGAACTAAAAAAAGATCAAGAGTAAGTTAAACCGAGATTAAAGTTAATCTACATTGATGGAAATGGACATCTGTCGATTAAACTAATCGTCGATCAAATTAATCCAAGTTTAAATCGCCCTAATACCTGTGCCATTTTGTTAATGCGGATAGAAAAATTAATTTTTTGTTAAAAAACAGATTAAGTTGAGAATAACGAGCTACACAGTTAAAAAATTTGCTTTATGTGATTCTGCTGGTTAAATTAATTGCCGTTTATTATTTCAAGTTTGATCGAGTTTTATCGATCCTGCCTGATTAGCGAGTATCGTTTACTGTTGCTGCGAATGAAAATCGCTGCAACACGAAATTCGGAGAAAATACATCATAATGTATTTTCTGAGATAACTCGTCGACCGAGTCGCTACCTACGTCAAAACTCAAAAGTCACCGTCAACGGTCGATGAATCGCGTTAAAAATAGTGACGAGTGCGTCTCGATCTGGCATTATTTTTTCATAGCGATCTAAATATACGCGCATGTCCCTCTTCCCCCTCCCACCTCCCACCCGTCCCGCAAACACAAAGCACACAGCACATGCACCACATATGTTCGCTCATTCGCGACGCTGTTTATGGCGCGGCAGGCTCTCTCATGACGGCTTTGGGAACGCGCGCGTACGGCACCACCGTCTCGGCATCGCGCTGAGATGTTGCCGATAGCGGAATCGCAGTAGAAAGGGGGAGAGGGAGAGAGAAAAAAGAAAAGAAAACAGAAGCGCCGCTGCTAAACCTCAGTTCGTGCGACATTTACGCGGGTTCGGCGTCCGCGTTTCCCGTGTCACCGGGTACTCCGGTTTGTTTTTCCTTTCTTTTTTTCGTTGCGCTGCGGGAACGCGCCGCTCGACACCCGGAATCACCGCGGGGGGGGGAGGTCGAACGCTCGATCGTCGTTGTACGTCGTTGTCGTCGAACCGGCTGTGAAGAAAGACTCCGCAATCATGGCCAGTGTCTCCTATCAAATAGCGAATCTGCTGGAGAAGGTAATAAACGGCGCCGGCGATACTGGTGGCGACAGCGAACGAGGAAACGTCACTTGTCGCTCTCGAACGCAATCTTATTCCGCCATGGTATCTTTTTTTTTCTCGCGACATAACCTCGCACGTACCACGAATCTCTCGACTGGTTTGTCGGCGTAGCGCCCACGCGAGCACGTTGCGGAACGCGCGCGAATAGCGACGATTCCATATATTTTTTCACACTTAGTGCGATATGTCTTGAAAGTTTATACATCTGTCTCTCCAAATGTACGAATTTACTGGATACAAAATAATTGTTATCTTTGTTGATTTTTTCAAAACATAATTGTAGATTGATAACTCTAATTTTATGTTCTTGTATTTATAGTCCGTTCTTATATTTAAGACCATCTTAAGTAACCATCTTAAGACGCTAATACGGCTCTGTGATTGCTTCATGACATCTTAAGATTGTATTTCAGATGATTTTAAATAGAAGAACCAACTATGGCCGGTATTCATAGTCGGTTCTTATATTGAAGATTGTCTTAAGTACAATCTTAAGATGTTATAAGCCAATCACAAAGCTGTATTCGCATCTTAAGATATTACTTAAGACAGTCTTAAAATAAGACTATGAGTACCAGCCTATGAATACCGGACTATGATTATAATGGGCGTTTTTCAGCAAGAGACACAGATGACACAGTGTAACAAGTGAATCATTTCATCCTTGTTTGCCAAATGTTAAACTAGGATAAAATGGATCTGTTTTCTGTTCCTGAACTGCTGCACTAGTTCAGAGTTTATCCTTTTCCTTCCAATGTGGAGTAAAAAAGATAAACTCTGAACTAGTGCAGCAGTTCAGGAACAGAAAACAGACCTCATGATTCACTGTGTTACACTATCATCTGTGTCTCTTGCTGGAAAACGCCCAATGTATCACATATTCATTATGTACGCTTCTTATGTACGTTCTTTGTTTCTTGTTACCATAATATAATAGTGTCTGTACGGCTGTATTTCCTTTGCAGATGACATCCAGCGACAAGGACTTCAGATTTATGGCAACTAACGATTTGATGAGTGAGCTGCAGAAGGACAGCATCAAACTGGACGATGATTCTGAGCGCAAAGTTGTAAAAATGCTTCTTAAGTTATTGGAGGACAAGAACGGAGAAGTGCAGAATCTTGCTGTCAAATGGTAGACTCCTTTGTCTAGATACTCTGCCAAAACAATTCATAGCAGATCCTTTATATTATTCACATGTATTCTATATGCGTTAATCTTGTAACTTGTAAATTGATTTCTTTATATGAAAGTAACGTATGGTTGTAAATTATTGGTATAAACAAGAGAGCAGATCGGAGCGCAAAGGGTTGCACATATTTATCTTTCTTGAAGAGATTCTTTATCTGATTTTACCATTGTAAAAACTTATATGATTTTAGTTTGGGCCCATTAGTTAATAAAGTAAAAGACTACCAAGTGGAAACCATTGTGGATGCTCTATGTACCAATATGGTGTCAGACAAGGAGCAGCTGCGCGATATCTCCAGCATTGGCTTGAAGACTGTTATTTCCGAGCTTCCTGTGGGTTGTAGTGCATTAGTCGCAAACGTTTGTAGACGCGTTACAAACAAATTAAGCAGTGCTATTGAAAAGGTGAGTTATCTTTGTCTGGTTTTGATGCAAGATTTAATATTTTTGACTGATATGTATATATAATGCAATTTCAGCAAGAAGACGTATCCGTACAGTTAGAAGCTCTTGACATCGTAGCCGACTTATTATCTCGATTTGGCGCCTTGCTAGTCACGTTTCACCCTACGATTCTAGCCGCATTATTACCGCAACTTTCCTCACCGCGACAAGCGGTTCGTAAACGCACTATAGTAGCGCTGAGTCATTTGTTGACGTCCAGCAACAATTATTTATACAATAAGTTGTTGGATCATCTTCTCGAGGGTCTTCAAACTCAAACAGCAAAGAATGTTATACGTACCTATATCCAGTGCATTGCTTCTATCTGGTCAGTAGACGATTTGCATTGCGTGAGAATAATTGATAAAGAGAATAGATTACCATATAACTTCTGTAAATTTATTGCAGTCGGCAAGCGGGTCACAGATTCGGCGAACAGATAGAACGCGTCATGCCGTTGATCGTTCAATACAGTAACGAGGATGACGATGAATTGAGGGAGTATTGTTTGCAGGCATTTGAGTCTTTTGTTTATAGATGTCCGAAAGAAATTACACCGCACATAAACAAGGTACATAATTGGAATCCATTTTATATTACGTGTACATGTTATATGTTTTACGCATTATTTAATAAAATCTTTGATCTTTTTAGATTATAGAGATCTGCCTAATGTATATTACATACGATCCAAACTATAATTACGACGATGATGTCAACGATTTTTCTGACGGAGAGGGTGCCGCAATGGAAGTAGAAGAAGACGGAGAAGAAGATGCGGAGGACGAATATTCCGATGACGATGATATGAGTTGGAAAGTTCGTAGAGCAGCTGCGAAGTGTCTAGAAGCGGTTGTATCCAGTAGAAGAGAGTTACTATCAGATCTTTATAAAGGGGTTTCTCCTGCATTAATTGCCAGATTTAAAGGCAAGTATCGCGCGTATCGGATTTTGAAATTTTATTTACGAAAATGTGAAGAAGGTATCTTTAGTTAATTAGGATATCTTTAATTATGAAATCTATCATTCAGCGATTAATGAAATTCACACTGTAATATAATTGCAGAAAGAGAAGAGAATGTCAAGTCAGATATCTTCCATGCATATATCGCTTTGTTGAGGCAAACAAGGCCAGCTACCGGCGTGGCACTCGATCCTGACGCGATGGAAGACGACGATGGACCCATTTCGTTGTTGCAACAACAAGTACCACTAATAGTGAAGGCGGTTCATCGTCAAATGAAGGAAAAGAGCATCAAAACGAGACAGGATTGCTTCTCTTTGTTAAAAGAACTGGTACTCGTTTTGCCTGGAGCTTTAACTAACCATATTCCAGCACTGATACCCGGCATACAATATTCCCTGGGAGATAAGAATTCTTCTTCAAACATGAAAATCGATACTTTAGCCTTCGTGCATACACTATTGGTGACACATCAGCCTGAAGCGTTCCATGTTCACATGCCCGTTTTGGCACCTCCGATTATACTAGCCGTGGGAGATTCATTCTACA
Source organism: Aphaenogaster floridana (assembly GCA_003063835.1). NCBI lineage: Eukaryota > Metazoa > Arthropoda > Insecta > Hymenoptera > Formicidae > Aphaenogaster > Aphaenogaster floridana. The sequence continues at coordinate 1,276,221 of NJRP01000029.1, forward strand.
AGATCGCTGCCGAAGCGTTGCTCGTGTTGCAGCAGCTCGTACAAGTTATCAGACCCCATGGTCAGTCATTTTATGATCTGATTTTTATTTGCAATCACGGATATAAGAGCAATATTTATGATAAATTAATGCTTACAGATAAACCTTTCTATCGCGGCTTTACCTCGTTGTCCAACGAAATATATCATTGCACTTTAATGAGGCTCAAAACGGCAGATATCGATCAAGAGGTGAAGGAAAGAGCTATCGCCTGCATGGGACAGATTCTTGCGCACTTTGGAGACACTCTGTCAGACAAACTACATGTATGTCTGCCCATTTTCTTGGATAGATTGCGCAACGAGATAACAAGGCTTACCACGGTTAAGGCTCTAACTTGTATAGCGGCGTCTCCCCTGAGAGTTGATCTAAAACCGATTATGGTAAATTTATAAAATACAAGTATACGATTGAGAAATTGTACAAATTCTTTTTTTACAAGTTGCTGTCGCATTTTGTAGGAAGAAGCAATACCCATTCTTGGATCTTTCTTGAGGAAAAATCAACGAGCTTTGAAACTCTCTTCTCTTCCTCTTCTGGACACATTGGTATGCAATTATAGCTCAGCTCTACATCCGGATTTACTTGATAAGGTAATATGGAATATTATTTATTATATATTTTAATACTTAAAAAAGTCACTGGATGATTGTGTCCATTTTTTTCGCAGGTTACTACGGAATTACCTGCATTACTAAACGAGTCAGATCTGCACATTGCGCAATTAACGCTGAATCTTCTCACTACCATAGCGAAGTTACATCCAACTGCTCTGACCAGGGTTTCCGAACATATCTTGCCAGAAATACTCATCTTGGTAAAATCGCCACTTCTTCAAGGTAAATAATTATCTTATTTTAACATTAAACAAATTAAAAATTTTATTACGCTTATACAAATTGAATTTTTGTTGAACAGGTGTCGCATTAAATTCAATGCTCGAGTTTTTCCAAGCCTTAGTTCAAGCGAATCTGCCAGATCTGGGATACAGAGATCTTCTCGCAATGTTAATAGTTCCAGTTACTTCATCCCTGCTTCATAAACAGGCTTATCACTCACTAGCCAAGTGTGCAGCCGCATTGACAATCACATGGCACGATGAAGCGCAGTGTATTGTACAACAATTGCTGAAAGACGTTCAGAATCCATCAGACATTCAGAATGTTGCACAGCACATATTCGCCTTGCTGGTTATTGGAGAAATAGGAAGACATGTGTAAGAAGATCGTGATTTATTTTTAACAAACTGTATTATAAGAGGAAAAGATTAATCTTCAAAATAATGTTTCTACAGAGATTTAAGTGGAATTAATTCATTGAAACACACGATTCTAAATTCGTTCTCATCTCATTCGGAAGAAGTTAAATCCGCGGCCAGTTATACACTGGGAAATATCGCAATTGGGAATCTTCCTGAATACCTGCCTTTCATACTTCAGGAGATTGAGGCGCAGCCCAAACGTCAATATCTGCTTTTGCATTCGTTGAAGGAGGTAATAATCTTTGTTCCAATCCAAATTTATCGAAAAATGAAATTGTTTCTAAAGTACTATTTTTTTGCAGATCATCACAAGTCAATCAGCCAGTCCATCTGGCGTGTCACACTTGCAGAATTTCGTGCCTTCGATTTGGATGCTCTTATATAGGCATTGCGAATGTACGGAAGAAGGTACTCGTAACGTCGTGGCCGAATGCCTCGGTAAACTGACGTTAATCGATCCTGCTACTCTGTTACCGAGACTGCAAGAATCGCTCAAATCACCATCAGCTCTTATGAGAACAACGACAGTTACCGCAGTTAAATTTACCATTTCTGATCAGGTATGTTAGCCACAACATATAATTATATATCACACATTTATTTCTCCTTAATATTTGAATTTCCGTCCTTTAAAGAAAGAATTACTATAATTTATTATCCAGTTTGTCTTGGGATTTGTTTATCCAGCGTCCCAACAAATATACACACATGTGTATATGGTTTAATATTATACATATTTACAGCCACAACCAATCGATGCTATGTTGAAGCAATGTATGGGTAATTTCTTAGTCGCTTTGGAGGACCCTGATCTTAACGTTCGTAGGGTGGCATTAGTTGCATTTAATTCTGCTGCGCACAATAAACCTATGCTGATAAGGGATCTCTTAGATGCAGTGCTGCCGCATCTTTACACGGAAACCAAGATCAAGGTTAGCAAGATTTAAATCTAAAAGGAAACTAAATCTTAATATAAATCAACGGGATTGTCTGTTGTGTCACCAAAACTTTATTATAATATAATAAATCTTCCGTTACAGAAAGAATTGATCAGAGAAGTCGAGATGGGTCCTTTCAAGCACACGGTGGACGACGGATTGGATCTTCGTAAGGCAGCATTTGAATGTATGTATACCTTGCTGGATTCGTGTCTGGACAGGCTGGATGTTTTTGAGTTTTTAAATCACGTGGAAAACGGTCTTAGAGATCATTACGACATCAAAATGCTGACTTATCTTATGACCGCGCGACTCGCGCAATTATGTCCGACCGCAGTCTTGCAAAGTAAGTATATCGTGCACGATTCTTACATCTATTCGTTTATACCGAAATTCTTGATAATTTGAGAATATTTAATAATAATTAGGACAAGACCGCAATATGTGTAAACAATTTAAATCGAGAGATAGGTCAATAACGGTCATAGCGGATCTTAGTAGAGCACTAAGATCCGCTATGACCGTCATAGGCCTATCTGTCGATTTAAATTTATTTAATATTCTAATCTTGACTCTAACATTTATTACATAGGGTTGGAACGATTAGTCGAACCATTAAAGAGTACTTGCACGATGAAAGTAAAGGCGAACTCGGTGAAGCAGGAATATGAGAAGCAAGACGAATTGAAACGCTCTGCGCTGAGAGCCGTCGCAGCGTTATTAACTATTCCTGATGCAGGTAAATAAAATTGTTTTTTAGTTAAATTAATTAAAATGAATCATGTTAACAAAAATAATTTATTAGAAGTGTCCAAAATTTAACAAGAATTAATTTAATTAATTAAAAATTATCTCAATTTATATACAGCATGAAATTTACGACGTATATATGATATTTATTTGCAGATAAAAATCCATCGTTGAGTGAATTTGTCGGACAGATCAAAGCTACGCCAGAATTGCTGCCACTCTTTGAGATAATACAAAAGGATTGCACCGGCAGTAACATGAACGAAGCAAATGCAATGGATCAGAGCTAAGAATAATTGACTTAATTCTTTTTTGTATCTCGTATAGATGAACGTGGGTTAAGCGCATTCGTGATCATACTCTATCCATAGTTTATTTCTATACATTATTTTTTCATTATTATATCTTCGATTTGAAGGTAGTTTCTAATAAATGTGAGTTAATGTAGCACATCATGTATAAATTTTAAAATAAATTTGCCGGCAATAATCATTTGTTATTATTGTATGCATAATTTCCTGTTTTATTGAAACGATCTACATATAATTATCGTAATAAATAATCCACGCGAGCCAAACTTGTTGAAGGAAAAATTCGAGAAAAGATAATATCGAGACAGACAAAAGTAGCTCCGAATATTCATACATATTTATGTTAAAACATGTAGACTCTGCAATCCACAACTGATACACATGATATCGTGATATTTTTATTATATCATATTTCGGATGGCTTAATTGATATGCAATTGTCAAAATAAAATTATTAACAAGACGCACTTCTTTGCAAATCTTTGCGTTTTCTTTTAGCGCAACATCGAAAATATTAATTAATGATATTCAACTATTCTTACGAAAATTTCTCATAAATGTCATACATTAAAGAGATTCAATATTAGTTTGATAATATTGATAGAATTCACTTTTTGTTGTTTAACATATGAGAAAAAAATTAAATAGGGATAACGAATTGTATAGTTAAAAATTTTGTTTTAAACGATTCTGCCGATTTTGAATTAATCGTCGATTAAATTAATTGGAGCTTGGTCGAAGTCATTTTGAATCAGTGTCGTGTCGAGTTTTTTGCGTGTTCGCATCAAATGTGATGTCAGTAAAATACCCGTTATTACTAGTAAAAAGGGATCACCCATTAATCACCCATACAAAATTTTCTAAAAATTTTTGAAAATTTTAAGAAAATGCGACACAAATACAAACATTAAAGATTTAATAATCTGTATTTAATAATAAAGTATCAGTTGAAAAAGGATGGTGAAATAATTTATGAAATAAAACACTTTTATGTAAATTAAAATAAAATATTTTATTCGAGCAGAATCTTATAGAATATCAACGTTTGTTGTAAAAGTAAAGAAAACTATCAAAAACCTTTTATCAGTATTTATATATATACATATATATATATATATATATATATATATAATATATATTTTTTATTATAAAATTATATAAATATTCCATACTCTTAATGTAAAAGTAAAAATAATTTTAACATTTTCAGTTTTTATGATAATATTAATATTTTAAAATTACATGAAAAAAGAGTACTTAAACGTTTTAAAAGCTTAACTAAACTACTTAAATTATTTAATTATATATATTAGATAATTATATAGATAATTATATTAGATAATCAGTTTTTTTCATTTTTTACATTTGTTACATCTTTACATAGTGTAGAAAAAATTTGTTCTGCCTCGGCATTCGAATGAGGAAAAGAAAGAACTACTTCAACTAATAATTCTAAATTTGGAAAAACTTTTTCCTTATTAAAATTTTTATATTCTACTATTTTGCTCCACATTTCATCAATCTCTAAAGATTCTAATTCTTTTTTCTGTTGTTCGTTAAAAATTGATGGTAAAATCGTCCATTCGAAAGCTAATTTAGTAATATCGATATCTTCTATAGTTATAGCAATATAAGTTAAATCTTTAATTTTAATTCTACCTTCATTATAAAGAGCAATTTTCGGTTCTAAAAAAGTTAAATATTCAAAAAGAGGATCTTTGTACGGTAACCGTTCTAGCATTTCTTGAACTGCCGTTTTATAAAAATCTAAACATATTAATTTTATTTCTAGTTTACATTCTAAAGATAATAATTCTAAAAGATTCTCACATTCTGGTCCTACATATATATCTTCTAAATTTAATATATTTTGCTCATTATTTACATCTAAATCACTAATATGTTTTAATGCATTAATAGTCATAAAATTCTGCGCTAATTGACGAATTAATTGTTGGCTACCTTCAAATAATTTATGAACTAAAACTTTACGCGATTGAAATAAAGCATTAAAGTTATTAAAAAAATATAATACATATTTTAAAAATAAAAAATATGCTTTAATTGTATTATCATTTAATTGAGATGAAATAATTTCCGCAGATTTTAAGTTATCTTCAACTACTGCAAAAATAAAATAATTTTTTAGATCTTCCCAATTTTCAAGAATTCTAACAATGCACTTTTGTAAAACGAGCCATCTAATATTTGATAATTTTAATATCTTATTCTTTTCTACATTAAAGAATTCTTGAAATTCTCCTAAAATTGTACATTTTTTTGCACTATCCGAAGAATAAGTGGAAACACTTCTAATCAAATTTTCACAAGACGAAGGCAATTTTTCACAAGCTTTACTGGCTACACGCGTGGAGGAATGACAAATACAATTTAACGTTACTAATCCTGGTACTTCTAGCTTTAAATACTGCATAAAAGAATTGTTGCATCCACTTATAATTGAATCAGTAAAATTATCATATGCCACTCCGACAATATTTTTAATAGGAATTTTTTTTTCTTTTAAAAGATTTTTGAAAACTTCAAAAAGTTTACTCGCGGAACAGTCTTTAGCATCTAAAGATATTAATTCTAATAATTGTGTTATAACTTTTTTATTTAAAGGAGAAACATATCGAATAAGAATACATATTATTTTTGTGTCCGAAATATCTGTACTTTCATCAATCAAAATCGAAAATCTACAAGACTGTAAATTATCAATAATTTTTTCGACTTCGCGTTTTGGAATTATGTCTTTAACGATATTTGTACAATTAACTCGGCCTAATGTAATATCTTGCACAATTTTAGGATCTATGCAAATATTCTTTAATAATGGAATTAAGTGATCTACGGTGCAAAAATCGATATCGTGTTCAGCAAAAAATGCTGCTAATTTAATTTCGGCTCGCTTAACTTTATCTTTATGTGACAATTCTACCAATTTGCTAGTATTGTCAATATTATCAATTGCGTCTTTTAAATTTACGTTTTCAATATGTTTGACCGTCTGTGAGTGTTTAATTAAATCTTTTTTGCAACATCTTATGATCTTATTGCATGCAGTACAAATTGCTTTATTTTTTAAATGATAAGGAGCCAACCATCCTTTAAAAATAGTTTCATTTAGCCATGAAGATCGGAATTTTCTAATTTTACGTTTGTTAATTGCTCCTTTTCTTATGTTTATATTCATTATTAAAATAAATGATACAGCGACTTGCCTTAATCTATCTTATTACCAAACCCGCCAAGACTTTTGCGCTTATTTCTTCTACACCTCTGTATTTGTTGCTTTTCCGTTACGTATGCGTGAAAATCGACTTCTTATTAGAATCAGGAGCTCTTTCTTTTCCTTCTTCTTCTTCTTCTTTAAAAAGAGCTAGCTCCAGCTCGAACCTACAGCGAGCTATATGGTCATGATAATGGTATAATCAGAAGCTCCAATTTGAGTAGAGAGACTTCATCTGGTGGTCCAAAAATACGTCGCCACTCGGTAGCGTTTGTCCGAGGATTCTTTTCCGGGCATTGAATAATAACAGTAGAAACAATTGAATATTATGTATAAATAACAAAGCATATTATGTCTTGGCAGTCTTGTATAAAAAAAACTGCATAACTTCGCAAAATATATCAATAAAAAAAATGTTCTTTATTGAAAGTACCGACAGTATGTAAAATAAATAAATTTATTTATTTATTAAATAAATAAATAAAGACTAAAGGCTTACTATATATTATTGGGTTTTAAACTATACGTGTAACTAACATCAACATATTTTTGCAGACTAATTGTGTAAAAATATGCATGGATTTTATCGAAGAAATATTAATGAAATAAATATTATATTTTACAAAGACTCAAATTTATTGCAGTCATGGATGTAATGTCGGAATTTTAAAGTAAAAGGCAGACAGAATCATATTTATGTGTTTGTGAATTACATTTTGAAAAATGCAATATAATTTGATATTTTGAAACAGTAATAAAAAAAATTAATCTACAAAATACTCACATAATGTTATATTAGCACCTGGAAGTCTTCACAGAGCACCCCACTTACAGTTTGGTAATGTAATTTTCCATATATTAAACGATAGACATTGCAGATTACAATCTTTTGTTATAATTTTTATTTTTCCAATTGCTGATGTAAAAGATCTGAAATAGAATTTTAGTTTATCGTAAAAAAATAATAACAATATTATTTTAAAATCTTTATTAAAATTTTCAATTTACAACTACTATTTCAATATTGTGCATTATAAAGTGGTAATGATAATTTTACATAAATACCAATATTTCAGGAATGCTACTTTAGATCAAATTTTGACACGAATTATTTGTTGCATATGACAATAGTTTAATTTAAAAAATTCATATGTAAGTAAAATAAAATTGCAATGATGCAATTAGCAAATATATTATTTTTTAAGCCCTAAATTTTTAATGAGAAACAATTTTGGACAACACAAAAAAGCTATGTTCGAAAATAATGAATTTATATAAGAAAACTGGGTTCCTTTATTTAATGCAAAGTTATCATTTTCTCCTTGCAAAAATTCACATGAATTATAAATACTTTAGAAATTACTAGTTTTATGCATTACTAGTACTTACATTTTGCATGGATATTTCCTATTTCTTTTACAGTTATTGTAGAGAAAAATTAATAAATTCAGCCTTTTAAATAATGTACTTACTGTAACAAGAATATGCTTCAAAAATGTTTTTCTAATTCGTACGCTTTGGTTAGCTTAACGTACATGTCGCCGCTCCATGTTGTAATTGTGAATGTGCATAGCGGAGCCAGGGCCATGGTGTAAATATATACAAGGTGTAGCATTGCGCATAATGGCGACCAAGTATTGAATTTTTGGGTGAAATCTGATTGGTCCATTCGCATTTGGCCAAATCTGATTGGTCCTCTACTGCGGTTTGGGTAAAATCTGATTGGCCTCTACTGCGCATCCACGGAAATGGACTAAAGCGGAATAGAGAGAATGTCGATGATTTTCGAATAAAGGAGGCCGACCGTGTTTTCCACAGTTCTTCAAAACTATTCTATTCATATGCAACGTCGTGGCCCGCATGCAAATTGGAAATCCGATTTTATACCGATTTGATATTAAATACCAGTATCAAAAAAAGAAGTATACCTTTTATGTATTACATAACCTCAATCGTATCTGGCAGGACGCTGCGTTTAGCGATCAAGATTGATTGGAATTTGACAATTGACAATGTCTTAAGCAAAGAGCATTAAATTTATAGAATTTCTCTTTATTCGTATCAAATTTATAGGATGTATGTTTAAAAAATACAATTCTTTAAAAGCAAACGAGAAAACAGATGAGTATACGTTTATCAGTATACGTTATATCAGTATACGTTTTAATGAGATAACAGACACATAGATGTGGCAATTTAGAATACGCATTTACGTTTTATTAAATTACATCAAATTGCAATCTCACAATTATTTGTCACTTGGTTGAAATATTTCGATTTAATGGAATTGTTTATCTTGCCTTCAGTAATATGCAAGGGACAATAATTTAACATTCAATTAATGTAGACTGTCAATTCTAGCCGCATGATTGTTCGGCTGTTATAGCAGATATTCGCCATAATTGTTCGGCATTTGGCTGAGATTATTATTCAATCTCAAAATTATACAAACCTTATCAAAATGCAACTGGAAAAGGGATTGGCATCAAAGTATGCATACATCACATTTGTGATTGCAGCCTATTGGTAAGTTATAAAATGATATTAAGTTGTTTACACATTGTTTTACTTGCCTTAATCAATTATTAAATATATTTGATTTTAGTTGAACTTCTCTTAAGATACACAAACAATGTTATAATTCAAAATCTCAGTAATTTCAGTCAAAGACCTCTCTTCAAATACATTTTTAAATGATTTTCAGGATAGTATCTATCCTGACTGTATTCGTGAATAAAGCACTTCTGTCCAGTGACACTGTGAATTTGGACGCTCCTCTATTTGTTACTTGGTTTCAATGTGTAGTGAGCGTAGTTATCTGCATTACTTTACGCAAATTTTCGCAATGGTTCCCAGATTGCATTGATATTGCAGATGGTAGTCCATTTAGAAAGGATACTTTAGGAAAGGTATGCAAGTTGTTTAAGAATATTATACATTAGCATTTTTTCTATTACAAATGATTGGAAACGGATTATTCAATCTTGAGAGAGCTTTGTATAAAGATTTTTTGCACTTTAAATTGAGACATGAACATTCAATAAATTAAACGAAAAAATGTTAACTAGAATGTAGAAGAATATGGCCTTCTAATTTTTTTCTAACAGTTTTTATATCTGTAGTATAGTATAAAGTGTTTATATATATGTTCTACACTTTTGCAGATACTGCCATTATCAATCCTATTTACTGCAATGATAGCTACTAATAACTTGTGCTTGAAATATGTCGGTGTCGCATTTTACTACGTGGGCCGTTCGCTAACGACGGTATTTAATGTCGTGTTCACCTACATTTTACTTGGTGAGAACCCTACAGAGAATCTTACAGAAATCCGCCTAAACTATTGGAGGAACTAATTAGCGAAAGTTGCAGGACAAACGACTTCTCTCGGATGCGTAACATGCTGTGCGGTAATTATCGCTGGGTTCTGGTTAGGGGTAGATCAGGAACATATAGCAGGTTCTCTATCTGTCCTCGGGACACTTTTCGGTGTGCTTGGATCGTTGTCGTTATCTTTATATTCCATCCGTATGAAACAGACACTTCCAGTCGTAAATCAGGATATCTGGTTACTATCCTATTATAATAATGTGTATAGCATTGTCCTTTTCATTCCGTTAATGTTAATTAATGGCGAACATACAACTGTATATAATTACGAGAAGCTTGGACATCCTCTTTTCTGGGGTGCTATGACGGTCGGTGGTATATTCGGCTTCGCCATCGGATACTTCACCGCGCTTCAAATAAAAGTCACGTCTCCTTTGACGCATAACGTTAGCGGTACCGCCAAAGCATGCGCTCAAACGGTTTTGGCGACTTATTGGTTTAACGAAAAGAAATCGTTTCTCTGGTGGATAAGCAATATCGTTGTCCTTTCTGCCAGTGCGTTTTACGCAAGGATTAGGCAACTAGAGTTGAATAAAGAATACAAAGTCGAGACACGACAGCTTAAAGTATAACAACGATAATAAGGTATAACAATTTGATTCAAATTTTTATATTTAAAATATTACTTTACACAGTGTATAAATATTTTATGTGTATAAATATTCTCTTATATTTAGGAAATACAGAGCAACATACGGAAGAGATGTTATTCTTTACACATACATGCAAACTGATGCAGAAGACTATTCAAATTTTGCAACAGTATGTATATGTACATATGTACCAATCTCTACGTGTATATATCGATGCATATAAAACAGTATTATATGAAATATTTTAAATATTAAATCCATGATATTTACAGTCCAGCCAGTTCTGTTTTCACGACAGTGTAAAAAACTTCTATTGTGTACAAACGTTTGTGCGTATCTGACATTATCTAATATCACAGCATTGTATAATCTCCAAAAATCTTGGAGATTTTTTATCCTTTATGTATACGCTTTCAACAAAGCGTATATGGCTTAAAATCGCGATGCAATTCCGTTTCCACGACTATCCGAGTGACTCGATAGCGAATCTTTCCTTTTAACAATTGCATTCACGCTTTTCATAAACGAGCTATCGTCATGAGATAATGGCGATATCATGGAATATAATCGAGCCTGCAATGCAGTCTCCATCGAGTGTCTTTGATTATTTTCAATCACCATACCGTCAAAGACAAAATAGTACCTGTAAAAACGAATAAATCGATACGTCAATACATTTTATACCTCTCATCTATTTATCTGAGATCGTTAGCTTTTATATATATATATATACCTGGGATATTCTATTGCGGTAGAAACGTTTAGAGTGCGCACGATAAGATCGTAGAGAATTTGGCCGTTAAGGAAAACATCATTTGAACCGAGCACTCCACGTAACCCGCATATTCCTTCATTATAATGGAAAATAATAGGGATGAATGTAGACAAATCATTGTCATCGATATTGTCTAAGAAAAATCCAGCCGTTCTGTTTCCACGGCCGAAAGGTGAACTTAGACCACTGCATCATTTATAATATATTAATCCAATGACAATACAGTTATCTAATAGATGTATAAATATAATTAATTCTTGCTACTAACGATAAAATGCTAACGTAGGTGTCTTGCCAATCCATTGCCATAACTCCAGTGTACATTTCTCTTTTTACCTCTAAAATTATGATTGAGATTAATAGAGAACTATGCAGCTCTAATAAAAGAGAACTAGATCTATGATAATAATTAATAAAAAACAGTGGTATGTCTCACCATATTGCATGTTTCGAGAAAACTGTAAAGATATGTGCATTAATGTTTGAGCAACAAGAGCTTGAGAGTCTATAGTAGACGCATTTTCTGCCAAGATTGGAAGGCTTTCCAGTGCTTCGATCACTTTTTGCATAAACAACGCATGTGACGGATAATAAATTGTATGATGATGTAACGTTGAGCTTTTTGCGATTGTTACAGTAGGTTTGTAACTTGCTAATTGTTGTAGGAGTTTTTCACGGAAAATAGTATTTTGTAAAATTTCATAGGACAAAGTACCATTATATAACGCTAAAAGAAAATGCTGAATATTAATAATTCAATCATGTAGCTTAAGAAAATCAAGATAAAGCTGCATGAGAGTTATTATCTACAAAGTTGCGAATGCAGCAAAATACAGATTGTACCCTTTGCACCATAATGTGCCAGAATGTCCAACGTCCTTGTAAGTCCGTGCAATTGCAATCTATCGCCTGGATTTACAGGGCCAGCGAAAAGTATCTCGTAATCTGTATTCTTTGACACTTCGTCTGCAAGATCCTTAGATATAACAAATCCTTCTCGAGCTAACTCAGCGACAGGTTCTACGACATCGCGCCATGGCAAATTGCCATATGATCTTTGAGCGAACTCTAATCCTTTTATTAGAGCTGGCAAACGTATTCCAGCCTCTGCAAAGAAACCTATTATACGGATATTTTTTTTCTTTATTATTTTATATAATATATTAAAGTAATTTGCACAACTGCATTTACCTGTGGCTGTATTACTTGTAAAATCAATAACAATCGGACGAGTGTAATTTTTATAATTATATATCATTATGTAACCACTTCTAGAAACGAAATAAAGATTAGAGGGAATGATAAATAGGGCCAGTTAGCCAATGTCTTACCCGCCAAGACCAGTTTTATGAGGCGCTACTACAGCCATGCAAATGGTCGCTGCTACTGCAGCATCGACCGCGTTGCCTAATCTTGCTAGTATTTTGGTGCCGATTTGAGAACAATTGGAATAATCCGTGGCAACTGCTCCATGAACATGAAGGCTGTTCTAAAATGAGACAAGAGTACTGTTTGACAAGAATATTTTATTACTGGTTTGTTCTTTTTCTCCTTTTTAATATCTACCTGTGGTATACTTTCAGTATAAAGAATTTGCAACACCAGCATGGTAGTGATGGCAACAGTCAAGGCTACAAAGCAGACAATGATGAATTTCAGCCCATTGCCGCAGTAAGCGCAAAGTCTGTATTTGTAACTTCTCTCCTTTGTCAAAGGACATTCTTCCGTGAGACCTATAAATATGCTAACTTATATCCTTTTTCTATTATCGTAATGACATGCACAAACCGCTATTTTGAAAACTGTTAAGATAAATTTTTAAAAATTCAATTAAATACTGATTAACTGATCTCAATATGTGCACTATTTTGTCGATATATAAATATAGAATAACTTTGTTAATACATGAAAAGAAAGATAAAATTAAGGACCAACAAATCATATAGTTAGAAATTTTATAATAAACAATTCTACCGGATGAATTAATCATTGATCAGATAATGCAAATGTAATGCAAAATATTTAGGTCAACGCAGGGCGAGGCATTTATACTTACGTGTATTATAACTCATTTTCCAAAATCGCTTTGTAATAATCTTGCGCGGTATCACGATATTTATAACTTAAGTTTACTTAATAGAATTCCAAGAGAATTGCAATAAATGTCTTCTTCTCTACCCCAGATGGATATCCAGTTGTAATAATGTCAATAAAAGCTGTTGTAGCTGTGTTCCAAAATTCACTGCCAGCACTGAAAATCTATAGCATACGTTACATGCACTATACATTTTCAGTACTGGCAGTGAATTTTAGAACACATACTACGTTTACGCGAGTGTTACTTCTGTAGTAACTTACTCAAGTTATCGATAATTCACTCCGCGTAAACGATTTGAACCCGTTTACGCGGAGTGAATTATCGTAAGTTACGATAATTTGAGTAAGTTACTACATAAGTAACGCCTCGCGTAAACGTAGTAACAGCCAAAAATAATAAATACATCAAACAGAAACGAACCAAAAACAGTGGTGACGAGAAAGAAAAACTGGGTCTTCTGTCCTTTTTTGGAAGATTGACATATTATTCTACCGCCATCTGTGTAAATCTGAGAGGAACTAAATAATAACATGGCGACGTGCAGCGGGTTTCTTAAGTTTATTATTCGACAAGACGCGTAAAACATGTGCGAAACTATAATTTCGTGAGGCTGAGGACGCCCAGCTTTTCCTTACGAATCCGTATTAAACATGTATCCTAGAAAATCGGTAGACGAATCGTCCTCCCAACAATCGAAATATATTTTTTTACACCGTACATGCGAGGTATTAAAATTACACCTAGTCAATTCCATCGAGTTTGACGCGTTTGGTTTTATGTTGCAATAATTTTCTAGAAATTCCAGCACAGATGATTTATTTTGCAGGCTATTAAACAACACCCGTTCTTTTTTCGGCAAGATCTTTTCCAACATAAATACCAGATGATGATGGAAACATTGAAATTCAGTCGGTATGACCGACGTAATGTCCAACCAATCTTGAACACAGACAAGTGGAGTGGTAGAGTAACCCGAAAATAACGCCGGGTTAGTTAAAATACCCCTAGCAGACATTACCCCCTCGCATCTGGATTCTTTAAATAAGGATTCCGCACTTTCCAGGCTTTTTGCATCACCATTCGCCACTAAGGGCAGCTGTACATGATCTCTGAGAAGCTTGAGGTTGTCCAAATTGATTGGTTCATTACGCATCTCAGGAGTCCTTGCATGAATTGTTAAAAACGAGGCACCAGCCTTCTCTAAAGTTTGACATAACGTTATTGTCTGACGTATGTCTTTCAACAGACGTATCTTTGCCGAAACAGTGAACGGCCTTGAAATACGATTTCTGACTTGATACACCAAATCCTTAACGAGCTCCGGTTTCTTCAATAAATCAGCCCCGTATCCTTCTTGCATGGCCCAACGCTGTGGACAGCCACAGTTTAGATCTACACCATTGCAATATCTGTCAATTAAAAGAAAACATAAAATATGTAAGAAATACAAGAACGTGCTGTCAAAATTGCAGATGTATACAAACTGATTTATAATAAACTTACGGCGCAACCATTACCGAAGCGCCAACAAAATCGTTTACATTCTTAGCTGCAAATTGAACGATCAGTGGCTGATCTTTTTCGTGCGTGGTAAATTCGTTGTCCCTGGCTTTTGAAGATTGCACAAACGAGTCCGCCAAGATCATGGGCGTAAAGCATATGTCACATCCATACCGTCGCACAAGTGTCCTGAATTGTAGCCTAGCAAAAAGCAAAAAGTTAATATAATACACATGTAACGTTCGAAGAATATTGCTTTCTCTCACTTGCTATATCTGACCATCGGGGCACATATTTTTATCATTCTCGGTTCTTCTAACATTGCCACTATGTCAGTAGTCATTACAGTAATATTTTCAATCACCACTTAGATTTTAAAAAATAATAGGTTTCTTTTTCTTCTTCTCAATCCCTGAATGGATATCCGAGCCACAGTACCACGTTTCAAAGGATCAGTTGATCCAGAAAGAAACCTCCTCCGGGGGAAGGAGGAAACCAACTAAACTAACTGGTTTAATGTAAAGATAAAACAAGAATTTAAGTTTCCAAAAAATAGCAGTAACAAAAACTTTAATTATATCGCCGATTTATTGTTGATGTTTGGGTGATGGCACGAAATATACAAAGAACACATGGAAAGTGAAAGTGCAATAGATGCAGCTCAGTGCAGCTACGTCCTATGCCACATGCGTGATATATATATCGACCAATGATAGTACGATACTGGGTGGATTCCGTAAAGCGCATATGCGCGCATTTTTCTATAGTATACGTAACGTTTACTATAGAAAAATGCGCGCATATGCGCTTTACGGAATCCACCCACTGTACGATACCAACTAAGGGTGAATCCCCATGGAGCGGAATAGCGCAACGCGGAAGAGCTCACTGAGCGCTCAGTGAGCGGTTGTGCATCTGGATGCACCCAATCAAAACCAGGGGGGCTATTCTTGAAATCGTTCGTTTATAAACGAATTCGTTTATAAACGAACGATTTCAAGAATAGCCCCCCTGTTGGCACCTGGCGCTTCTCTTATTATAGGACTCTAGTCTAGAAAGGTATGCGGTTTGTTGTTGTTCTGCTGAATGCGCCCATGGGTGCATTCGGGTGACGTTTTCGAACGCAGCCGATGAGGATTGCGAGCGAGGATCGTGATCACGTGATTGGATGTATCGTTGCGACGTATCGATCGTGGCGCTCGCGAGATATCGTGCGAATTACAAACGTATCGCCACTTATATCATAAATACATCATGATTTTGACTCGACGTCCGAGTGTTGCGCGTTCCCGTGTACCTAGCTGTTTTACAGGGGAATTGGATCCTTCCATGTCCCCGTAAGTGTCTCCAGTTCGCAGCCGAGTCTGGTGCAGCGATTACATCCGCCTGCTCGTGTTTGGCATTCGTTTCCGTTGCATCTCCAACATTCTGCGTCGCGTTGCACCTGCCGTGGGCGACCGACCGACGAACGTCTCCGAGCCGGTCTGCAGTCTCGGTAAGTACGATTCTCCGGACAGCGAATACGTGAGAACCACATCTTACACCGAGATCGTCGATTCCCTGATCGACGGGTCGTTCTTGCGAAATCCGGCAACGAAATCTAACCCTCACGGAACTTAGTCTGGTCCACCCATGACTGTTCGCAGATTGGCCGACTTGACGACTGACAGCAGCCGAGAGTCTTGAAACTTGCCCGGCAGAATGTTCCCCAACCGGCCGAGACAGTTGATTGTTCGGGAAAGTGGCTCACGAAGTGATTTCCGCCGAAAATACGTCTAGAGAGATTGATTCACAGAAGCGCGAGAACATATCATTTGATCAGTCTTGATATCCGCAAGAATGGATGATCTGCTAAGGAAGTTGGAGGCCCTGAAAATTAGGGGCGATTTCTGCGAGGATGATTCCTCGTGGATGCCATGCATAGACTTGATTCAGAGGAGTTTTGCGCCACAGAGAACGGTCGGGGTGGAGCGTCCATGCGAGGAGAGAGACTTCAGGGAGTACAGGCTCGTCGTGGAGAGAAACTTGTGTAATGTCAGGTTTATGCTGCAACATATCTCTAGCTGTTGCAAAGAGAAGCACATACAGCTGAGCAAAAACACAGGGATGGTTGGAATCTGTTCCTACTCGTTTGGCATGAATCTGTTGCTACTCATCGGAGAGCATGGCGAGAGGAATATTTGGAACACAGCAGAGTGTGTCTCTATTTCCAAAGAATTACTCGCTACTTTCTGTGACCTGTATGCTTGTCAAAGCGTCTCACAATTTTTGTCAGAGAATGAGAATTTGCGAAACTTGTTGCTGATGTTGAGACCTAAACTATTAAAAGATACCTGGAAAACTTATCCATCTGCTGTAGCATGTTATAGATGGATTTTGCAAGAGGCAGAAGTGAGTCCAGATTTATCTAGTTTCCTCCTTATCTTGTATATGTTGATTATATGTTGACTATTTATCTAGTTTTATCCTTATCTTGTATATGTTTGACTATATATATTTTCTTTCTACAGAAACCAGTTTTATTTAATTATATCGGAGATGTTTTGCCCACTGCAATAAATATTCTCGATGACTATTTCCCTGATAATGTACTAATAGGCCTGGAATGTATTTACCAGATTATACAACATTCTTATATGGTAACAAGAGTTTACTCACATACATATTAATTATTAGTATTTTAATATGTATGTACTTACTTGACAAAAAAATATTTTAGAAAAAAGGACTGATAGATTCTGGTTATGCTAAACTGATTTATCACACTTTGGAATTTCTAACTCGTCAAAAAGAAGTAAGATACATTATTCCTTTGTATTCCTGCATAGCCAATCTTCTAGCTACTATGGAACATTCGGATAGTACCATAAATCGATTTGGGGTAAGGATACTCACAGGATTATCAGTGAAGTCACAATTCAATTTTGAACATCATTATAATTTTCACTTTTGCAGTGGACAATACGTGACGATGTTCTCTCTACCTTGATAGGGAACATGGAACTCGAGCAGAATATTGAATTACGGCATGTATACATGTTGAGTTTACCTCAATTAATTACACATACAGGTTGTGCCAAATGGTGCGGAGCGCTCGTTCGCATACTTACCGATTACTGCGAACATCATACGGATTTAAGAACATTGAAGGCGACATTGGAGGTAGGATTAAAATACAATACTAAGCCGTATGAAATAAATTAAATGATTATTCATCTTAATTTATGTTTTCCTTTTACTTAGACTGCAAAGACGTTCCTCTTGACGTTTCGCGTGCGAGTGGCTGCACACTGTGCTCCGCTTTACACCGTGTTCCTGAAGTTGCATTTTGATCTGACAGAGACACCGGTGTTCGATCGAGCGATTATGCAGAATTTAGAAGATTGCATTTGCATGCTATACCAGTTATCACCGAATGTAGGCTATACGGTAATTAAAGACGATCGGATGCGTGCGGTACTCGACACTAGCTTGCCGGTCAAAATACTTGATATCACCGCCCTATGCCAAGGTGGTGATATCAAGTATTTCGAATAATTTACAGTGCAACAGTTGCGTATGTGTATATACAATGTATTCTATACAATGTGTGTGAAAATGCGCTGATAGAAATATATTCTCGTGTAAATCTCTATAGTATGGAGATAAAAGCGATACGCGATAGGTACTTAGATATTTTATTTGTGATGTAAAGACATCAATATACAATCATTTGTAAAGTAAACGTTTTTTTTGTTAGAATACGTTTATTTTAATTATTGATAATTATATGGTTGCAAAAAAATGACCTCTTAAAAGATCACGCACGCGTGCAACTTTTTAATTGATCGATTACGTAATTTATGATTAATAATGAAGTAGTTGTTGAGTAATCTTGTAATAGCTGTATAATTATTTAGAAATATGACAATTTTTTATATAACTTATAAAACTCAATATATAAATGTTGAATTGTGTATAATTAGATCATCCAATATTGTTTTTCACATTTTACTTTCTTTTTAATCTCTTTAAAATTTAAGGGGATCCTGAAGTGAAGACCGAACTCCGACGCGAGAGCCGACTATCGACCGATTTACAATACATACATACGCTTTACAAAACCGATACATCACTACATACTACTACATCAATATCGCACGCACACATTCGCATAAAAGGTAGTCAGACAAACGGTCTTTTTCTAGGCTTTCAATCTTAATTTCAACAATTCAGTGTTGTTTCGTCACATATTCCGAACAGTGGAAAATGTTCATTTTGTACATATAACATACAGAACTTTTCATGTAAGTAAATGTTTCACCTTAGAACATATATATATGTTCTAAGTGTTTCACAAACTGACAGCTCTACCATACCGACTAAAATATTATTTTTACATTTTTTTTTCAGTTTTAACACAAAATATGACAGTTTCCATTGTTCATTAGTATGTATACTTTAATTCTGTAAAAGGATTTTGCGATCTATAAAGCCAATTCAAAGCAGTGACGTTGATTGTAAATGTCGGTAATTCGATCCGTCCAGGATCTCCTTAAGCTATTTCTATCAAATTTAAAGAATTGAAAGTTAAAAAATTGATCTATTGTTTAGTTGTATGTACGCGCAAATCTCAGTTGATCTACTGTTTGCTTAGTGGATATGGTCTTTTGTAAAATATGACTTATTACATACTTATCAGCTGGATCTGTCTCTCTTTATATCTATATATTCTACAATTTTACATATATATACTTCTAGATTAATCATGGCTGCGTTCCGATATTCACTGCCAGTACTGAAAATCTATAGTTAACGTCACGTATACTACAGATTTTTAGTACTGGCAGTGAATATCGGAACACAGCCCATATCTGTTTTTTAAAAGCTAATTATTAAACACTTATTTTCTTCTTATTTTTCTGATCTAGACTATTGTTTGTTCCTCCTTTGAGAAGCGCCTAAGATTTTGTCCAAGATCACTTGAATGCTTTTTGAATCGTTCAGTATCTCCTTTTATCTATTGATGACTTATCTCTATTTTTATCATTATATCTTCCGTCATTCTATTAAGGCTCCTGGGTAAAATAAATGTAATACGAAACCTAGTCAGGTTTATGCGCAGGCGCATGACTAAGTTTTTATTTTATGGCTGTTTATCAACTGTCAAGGGAAAAGATTAGTTTCGGAAAATTTTAAAAGTGTGCTAAAGCGATCTCAAGTGTGTTTTTATCCACATATCTTTTTATTAAAAAATGGCACGCAAGAATTCTCAACGTGTCATTTCTCGCTTCTGACGTCACGATCCAATATGGCCGTGGCGAGTACCCAGAATGTGCTCATTCCATTCCACTTTCCTTCTTTGTATCCATTCGTTAATTGGTTCTATCTTCTACATTCTTCTGATATTCTTCTCTCCCTATCCTATAGCATTTCCTATTATCTTCCAAAGCAGTTTTATTCCTGATATTTCTAAAAGTCAATTCACTTTTACTGTGTCAAGTCGAGTTTCCGCTATATAAATCATAGGTCTGTTTTCTGTTCCTGAACTGCTGCACTAGTTCAGAGTTTATCTTTTTTACTCCATATTGGAAGGTGACCCATGATAGGACACACACTGTTATCTTATATATTCTTGATTTTATTTTTATAAAGAAAATCAAGATATATTTGTTTCTCTATTGCAGTGCTGGGATTTACTTGCAACTTTCGGCTAGATTCTGAGATTCACGCCCACTGTCCCTCTCTTATCGCTCGCATGTGAGCAACGAGTCGTCGGACATAACAAAGGAGCGCGGCATTCAATCTCAGGAACGTACTCATTGCAAATGTAATACAAACAATATTCTCTTAATAGCACCACAGTAATAATATATGATTTATTTTTTATACGCAGTATATGTGAAATAATATAGTTGAGTAGGTAAAAGAACACACGCCTCTGCCACATAATTATATGTAAAACTATAGTTCTAATAATTAGAATATTGTTTGTATTATATTTGCAATGCGTACGTTGCTGAGATTGAATGTCGCGCTCCTTATACTACGTTTACGCGAGGCGTTACTTCTGTATAGTAACTTATTCAAATTATCGTAACTTACGATAATTCACTCCGCATAAAGGGGTTCAATCCCGTTTGAGTAAGTTACTACAGAAGTAACACTCGCGTAAACGTAGTATTAGTTACGTGCGTCCGACGACTCGTAACTCGTTGCTAATATGCGAGCGGAAAGGGGGGGACAGTGGGCGTGAATCGCTGAATCTAGTCGAAAGTTGCAAGTAAATTCCAGCACTGCTCTATTGTATCATTCAAGCATCCTGCTTATTTGTTTTTATTATCTAATGTCTTTTTTTTATCATCAAATCTAGATATCATCAAAGCTAGATATTTCTGTATTTAAAGGATATTACTTGCTCGATAACTTTTTCATCCACTTTCAATTTACATCTTAATGATTCTTTAGATCAGAGATTACCATATTTAATGTTTTAGCTGTTTTGTTAAAAAAGGAACAGAAATCTGTGCAAATTATCTTTACTTCCTCTGCTTTGAGTGCCGCATTATCAACGTAATATATCATTTTCCTTTCCGTTTCAGTGCGTACTTTTTTCCGTCCATTACGATAGTAAACAATAGGGGACTCAACAAATTGCCTTGTCTAATACCGTTGTTAACTGCAATTGGATTTTTTAATTCACCGTTTATTCGTGCCTGAATTCTATTCGCTGTGGAAATATTCCCGATTGTTTTCATTAGATTTTGTGAGAGACACACACTTTTCTTATATAATAAATAAGTTATATTTTCCATACTACGTTTACGCGAGGCGTTACTTCTGTAGTAACTTACTCAAATTATCGATAATTTGAGTAAGTTATTATAGAAGTAACACTCGCGTAAACGTAGTACCAGTTAGATACGGTCGAAAGGCTGATGCCAACATTATCCCCAAATTTGGTACATCGAAATGCGGTTCGAAAGTGGTATCAAATGAAAGGTCTCATCAATTTGAAGTAAAAAAAATTTCAGCTTGGAGCTACTCACCGTTCCAGAGAAAATATCTCCTAAAAGTCCCAAAACCGATGGCGCCACTTTTGTTTATACAGACTTTTAAGACTTTGATCGTGTTCTAACTTGCTCCAAACATTGATTTTAGCAAAATATGTTTAAATTGGGATTGCCAAGGGTTTGGGACCTAACCAGTACCGCTCTAGGGACAAAAGGTATTACAAGAACACTCTCGAGGAACCAATTAAGAGACTTTATTTAATACAAAAAATAAGATAGACAAGTGTAACGATCTAGGGAGCAGGCTTGCACATTAAAAAGTGCATGCGACACACATGATTATTCGTTTTGATCTCGGTTGATTTGATGACTGATAGTGTAGAGATTTTTATTCGGTACCGTAATGGGGTGACAGTGGGCGTAGGCCAAATACCAGATTATGCACATGACATGCGAACAACACCCAACTGTACGAGCCCCGCTTTCGCAGGTGCAGAAATAAGAAATTATGGCATTTCTACCAGTCTACTATGCTGAGTACCTCGCCACACATGATGGAATATCCGTGTGTTACGCTACGATCCACCTGCAAGATCATGATCTCTTCCAATCAATTACTCCAATTACGGTATCGATGTCACCGAGCCTGTTTTATCCAAGGCTAAAATGGGATCCCGTTTCCGAAGCGGCATGGAGCACTACCAGTTCATCTCGACTGACAGAACGAAGACTGGTAGAAATATCATAATTTCTTATTTCTGCATCTGCGAAAGCGGGCCTCGTACAGTTGGGTGTTGTTCGCATGTGCATAATCTGGTATTTGGCCTACGCCCACTGTCACCCCATTACGGTACCGAATAAAAATCTCCACACTCTCAGTCATCAAATCAACCGAGATCAAAATGAATAATCATGTGTGTCGCATGCACTTTTTAATGTGCAAGCCTGCTCCCCAGATTATTACACTTTGTCTATCTTATTTTCTGTATCTATATAAACAAAAGTAGCGCCATTGGTTTTGGGACTTTTAGGAGCTGTTTTCTCAGGAACGGTGAGTAGCTCCAAGCTGGAATTTTTTTTTAGCTTCAGATTGATGAGACCTTTCATTTGATACTACTTTCGAACCGCATTTCGATGTACCAAATTTGAGGATAATGGCCCATAGTATCTTGGCATCAGCCTTTTTCTGAAGATTAACGAGACATAAATATTGGTTTATTATATTCGATTAACTTCTCCACTATTTGCAGGATTGGGATTTTTTATATGGAAATATATTTCTTTCTTTGATTATGAAAAACTAACCAATAATAGTGTGAAAGAATTACACAAGAAATACAGATAAAGATAGTGATTATTAGGTAGATATTACTAATGATCATAAAAGAATATCTTTATTGCATATTATTAAAATAAAAGTTTAATTAACGAAACAATCCTTTTAAATAAATAAATTTTATTTTCCTTTTTTTTTTGAAACTCTAAGAAAATGCAAGTAATTTGGCATTAGCAAAGCATCACGCTTATTACGATCATTGGACTCTTTGTAATTGTGTAATGTTTAAAATTTTACGACGATTTACTAATATATTTATAATTTTAAGAATGAACAAAGTTTTGTTTCAATTCTTTGCTCACTGAGTTCCGCGCTGTACTCTCATTTGCTTAATTTTTATACCTTTAGTTTAAAATTTTATTAAAGAAAGAAATATTGATATTCAGAGATAAAAAAATTAAACACATTAACTTATTAACTTAAAAAAAGTTAATAAGTTAATGTGTTTAAAAAAATAATTAGTTAAAATTAAAAGTTAACATTGATCAAGATAAGTTAAAAGTTATTAACTTTTTAACTGTATTAATCAACCACAGAAGAGATTTGTTTCGACTCAACTGGCCAATTTTTAATTTTAAATTAATATATCGCGAATCGCGACATTTTTCGACCATGGGTTTTGGTCCTTTCTAAAGAGAGTGAAATTAACTTTAATGTAAAGAATTTGTTGTGTGCGAAAAATTTTACCCTCAGCCAGGATTTTTTCGAAAATTTGTCGCACAACAAATTCTTTACATTAAAATTAATTTCACTCTCTTTAGAAAAGACCAAAACCCATGGTCGAAAAATGTCGCAATTCACGATATATTATTAAAATTAAAAATTGGCCAATTGAGTCAAAACAAATCTCTTCTGTGGTTTAATATTTACTGGCTAAGAATATCCCATCTCTATTAATTAATTACTTCTAATTAACTAGTTATTAACTCAACCTTGACTGCTTGTCTCATGATGAATACTGCGTCTGTACAAATGCCTATTCTAAAGTTTTATTGTTCTGCGTAATGATTACATTTATTTCGTTAGTAATGACTCTAGTTAGTTTCAACATAGTATTCAATAAGTTAATTCCCTTGTAGTTTGATGGATTTTATTTGTCTTCTTTTTTAAAGATTAATAACATCATATTCATTTTTCAGCTGTCCGGTATTAAATGTTATGCTGAGATCTTTTATATAAGTTTTCTTATCCCACTTTTGTTATGCCACTTTTCTGTTTTTCAATTGGCTCAGAGCCTTTTGTACATCTTCAGTATTGACACTGATGACTTGCATCATTAATCTTATATCATTTATTTTCTAACATAATATCCATCGTGCAGAATCTTTTTTATTATATTTATCTTCTATATTATATATTATTTATTTTTTCTTTTATATTGTTATATTTTATTTATATTCTAGATCTGTTCAGATCTGTTTTTCAAAGGCTGATTATTAAACATTTATTTCCTGACCTTTGTAATAATTATCATGTTGGTTCTATTTCTTTAGGTTTTTTCTACGTTTTTCTATTACGTATGTCTTTAAATCATCTATCTTTTTCAAAGCTAATTAGTCAATCATGCACTTTTATGTGTAAACAGGATATGAGAGATCAAAAAATAGCTTATATAAAGTGTCAAGTATATTAGTTCTATCTACAAATATCTACTTAATACCTATTTTTATTGCAGTACTGAGAAAATTTTTAGGAATTTTATTTTATTCATTACTGACAATGTTAGGCAGTAGAATAACACTGTGGCATTGAAGAGAAACATCGAATTGGGGACAAATTATATCATATCTGTACTTTCCGCTTGCTGGTTGCGATTACGCACGTCAATTATATTACCCTCTCTATACTTAAAAACACAAAGGTTCGCGAAGCGCTCATTTAGTATCTAGTCGTCGTTCTGTTCAAATCATGTCGCCGTTCTTAATCGTGATACTTATACTTTTTGTAGTGTATAAACTATACAGACTGTCTCTTATACACATCTAGATGTGTATAAGAGACAGATGTTAAATTTATATAAGTTACTAAAGTATTTTTTTTATTTCGATTATTCTTTCAATAATAAAATATTGAATCGCATAGCACTACTTTCATTATTACCTATTGAATTTATATAAAAAAAATTTTTTAAATTTTGATTTCTTTCAATAATGAAATATTGAACCGCATGGCACTACTTTTATTATTATCTATTGAATGCTCTCTCTTTAACTCAAATTGTACACAGAAAAAAATACTGTTGCTTCAATTAAAGTCTACGTCACGGGCTGCCACAAACATAAATAGTTCATTTAATTGTATTATGATTGGACCAAAAATATTTAGATTATTAAAAGAATAATTTAGATATTTGGTCCAATCATAATATAATTGAATGAACTATTTATGTTTGTGGCAGCCTGTGATGTAGACTTTAATTGAAGCAACAGCATTTCTTTTCAGTGTAAAAAAAGTTTTTAATGCATTCTATTTCATATTATTCTTGTGTTTGATAAATATCATCCCTATGGCAAATAAAATTCCATCTAACTATATCATCATCGTTATCATTTCAATCAATGATTGACCTATCTCTATTTACGAAATTTTTATCTGAAATAGGCATTATCAGATTTCCGATAGGAGGATCTTACTGGCCGTTGTTGTGGAGAAACTACAAATTTCCACACCTTGCTCTTGATTATTATGTGAAGAAATTGAATTCCAAAGTTATTAGCTGCTATCTTGGTGATTTCTATGTAATAATAGTGAACGATTACAAAAGCATAAAAGAAGTATTCGCAAGAGATGAGTTCGACGGCCGAGTTACAAACGCGCCGTTTCTATTAGATCGAGCTTTCGGAAAGGCATTAGGTAATGAAAAATATCATCATTTGTTCACTTATCGATATATATGCAATATATCTACAGCGTCACGACAAAAAGGCGTAAATGACAAAAATATGAAAATGAGATTATTATGGAAAACAGGTCATAAGAATCTTATTCTAATTCTTATCTTATTATAGTAATTTCTAATCTTATCATAGTAATTTTATTACTAGTTAATAAAAAAAATTGCAATTCGAATATCATTTTTTGGATTTTTCTCAATTTTTGGATTTCCTGTAAAATTTGGTAAAAGCCGCTTACGCCTTTTTGTCGTGACGACGTCGATATAATTTTCCTGCATTGAAGAGCGTCTTGTGTTTCTTCGTTTTTCTTTCTCTGATTTCTTTCTTCTGGAAACATTTACGCGATAACAACAATCGGAACGCAAATTATGAACTTCTTTTACAATGGAACAGTGAATAAATATTATTAAATTATACGAAGGTATATTTTTTATCGACGGTCCGAAATGGCACGAGCAGAGGAGATTTGCCCTCCGCCATATGCGCGACTTTGGATTCGGTCGACGCCAGGAGAAGCTCGAGAGCGAAATCATGGATGAGATGTCCCTATTCCTCGACATCCTGAAGAACGGACCCGTTTACGATGGAGAGAAGGTATGGCCGTGTTGTAAAGTATATAAAAATCTTTCAATAAAGAAAGGTAGAGAAAGAAAGAAAAAAAGAGATTTTCATTATTTATAGGAAATATTAAAGGGCAACTTGGCGCTCTTCCCAGACATTCTGTACGCGTCGTCAGGTAATAATATATGGAACATCATGTTCGGTCACAGATTTGACAGAAGCGAGCACGATATTCCGCGACGTCTCTGTCGTGCGGCTCTCTTGTTTCAAAGGGCAAACGATACAACCGGCGGTGCCATTTTCCAGCGACCGATATTGAGATACTTCGGTAATATGTTCGGCTATAGAAACCATATGAAGGGAAGTAACATAATGACAAATATTGTCAAAGTAAGTCGTTTGTTACAATTACAATCGAAATTCACGCATGACATCCAATTTCGATCGCCAAATGTGCACTTTTAATTCTATCTACTTCAATTATACGTTCTTAAAATTTCAAGTTTAAATAGTGTAGCGAGATTTATTTCTTGACTCGCTTACAATTTAAATTTAATTTTCTATATCAAACCGAGAAAATACAATATAAATCAGCTCCATTCTTAATGAATTTTAGATTTATTCATTCTGTATCAACATCGAGTCTTATATTTAGCGCGCGCGCGATTTATTTAATATAATAATTCTAAGTTTTATTTGAATTAATAAGTTTTAATAATATTAATAAAAAAATTAATAAAAAGTTCGAGCATCTCAGTTAAAAAATACGATTGTATTTTATTCCGTAGAAATATCTGGAGTCTCAAAAAACCACTCTCTGCGAGAATGTCGATCGGGGATTCATCGATAGATATATAAAGAAAATGAACGAAGATGATAAGTCAGATAGTTTCACGGAGGAACAATTGATCATTTTATTAATTGATATGATGTTTCCTGCTTTTTCTGCAGTACCAGTCGTTACAACTTTTATTCTCAAGTATGTGATGCACCATCCCAAAGTTATGGAAAAAGTACAAAACGATATAGATAATGTTGTCGGGACTGGACGGCTAGTTACATGGGAAGATAGAAAAGAGTGAGTTATTATTATTATACACTTGAGGGAGAGAGAACAATTCCTCTTTAACTATATATTGAATAAATAAAAAGAACAAGAATGTTAATCTTTTCGTTACGGCTGTCTCTGTCGCAAAATGCACGATACGGCAGTACGTATACTTTAAAGCTATTACGCACTTTACATATTGTTTACTTGTCATGATAAAAGAACATGATAAAAAAAAACATTAACATAGAACAAGTCTTCTCGAATGTCGCAATGTCGATAAAATATATATTGCATACTTTTATTATCTCAAAATTTGAGTGTTATGTATCGAGTGACTATAACAATCAAAGGGTTAAATAGTAGATATCTTATCAATGAATACACAAAGCGGCGAATTAATATTTTTGCGATTTATAAAATGAAAATGAATATATATATTCCTAAGACGATGTTTTAATCGATCATTTAGATTATTGCGTATCATTTTATCATTTTTCATTTCAGTAAATAAGGAAAAATTCCAATACGATTTATCAATATTTCTTAATGC
The DNA here is from genome assembly GCA_003063835.1 of Aphaenogaster floridana. Taxonomy (NCBI): domain Eukaryota; kingdom Metazoa; phylum Arthropoda; class Insecta; order Hymenoptera; family Formicidae; genus Aphaenogaster; species Aphaenogaster floridana. The sequence continues at coordinate 1,304,498 of NJRP01000029.1, forward strand.
ATACTCCGCATAATATAGAGAAAAAACAGACATTGGAATACACTGCATGACGTTAGAAATCTCATTCAGATTATATTTCTTTTACGCAAGAAGTTAGAGATTAGTGTTACTTAGTTCAGAGATTAGTTACGTAAGAAGTATTACTATCACTTTTAAATTAAGTTGTTAACATGGATTCAAGTTTAATTAGTCTTTAACTATTGCATTCAGCAAAGTTAAAAAACAGATGTCCAAGTAATTATCTCAAATATTCTTATTTTGTTTCAGTTTGCCCTATTTGGAGGCGATAATACGAGAAACGATGAGAATCGAAACACTCACACCTCTCGGCGTAGTCCATAAGTCTACACAAAAAACCACATTAGGAGGCTACGAGGTACCAGCGAACACACCGATCTTCACTAACTTGGCGGCGATGAATCATGATCCCGACATGTGGGGCGATCCTGAAGTTTTCAGACCCGAAAGATTTTTGAAGGAGGACGGGCAATTAGCCAAAGATAATACGCTTCCCTTCGGTTTCGGTAAGTCGATATGCATAATCTAGTGAAGTTCAGCAAATTCTACTAAACTTTCTTGTGTATATATAAAGTATCCATCAGATTAAATTTAATAATGATAATAATTTTATCTCCTCTATGTCTTTATATAGGTCATCGGCTGTGCGCAGGAGAAACTTTTGCCAGATTTACTATTTTCGGGACAGCGGCTCTTTTACTACAGAACTTTAACTTTTCCTTCGTTGAGGGTGAACCGTCGAGCCTCGAGGATAAGAATTCGGGCCTAATCGTCAATCCCAAAGAGTTGTGGATACGCTTAGAATTACGTTAATATTTGTAATTTTCTCTACAATAATCCTAATAATAGTCCAAGTAACAAGTACATCACATGTCTTATTATCAATTAGATATGTAAATGATGAATTCTCACAACACCAAATGATAAATATGTATGTTATGAATTATTATTCTTAATTTGATAACAGAGAAATTTTACTTTGTTTGATAAAAATATGCGTTTGCCAATATAAATATTATGATTTAATTTTATCTTATCGTCTGCTCTTAGCTGCTGATAGAACAGCAAAATTAACTTGCGAAATCTCAAATGCGCAATTTATGATTAGTTTAAATTACTAAGCCAATTAGAAAAGAAAAAACGAAGGAATTTATAGTATCGCATTATAATATTACAAATTTATTTCATATTTGAGATAAAAATAATTACAACATGCCACACTAAGACCGATTGATGTACAAATTTTTGCTCACGGACACTCGTAGAAATAGTGTGCACATCGGTATGTCGTAAATTGTTGTTTAGAATACTGCATATGCTCGTCTCACAAAGCTCTTCTTTAGTTTATAGTTACAACAAAATTTATTCCTTTCGCATTTTACATATAATGCGTTGCCGCTTTTTTCCAGTAGAGGCGGAGAAAAATAAACGATAGATTATCTAACATACATAAATATATATGTGCGCCATAAAGATTTATCGTGTCACGAACAGTGATTATATGTAAGTGGCGTCACTTTTATAAATTTGTAATTACCTGAGAAACAAAAACAAGTACGCTTCGAAAAAAACGTTTGAAGGGTTTCTTTCTTAATGTTATGATACCTTTTAGACATTTGTTTATAGCTAAAGATAATGCCTTTTATAATTGTAATCAAACAAGTACGCGCGCGTGCATACTCTTAATACAGCTCTTTGAGAACAGAGCCCATTGTATCTCTTATCATACTTTTATTGATGGTCGAATATCATCTTGATGTAAAAGTCGAGACAGAATATTTAGTACAAATTTACTCGCGATAATTCTAGCAAAGTTTCTAATTCAATTTTAGATTATCGATTCAAATACGCGAATATATGTACAAAGAAATGCACTTTGGCCTGAACATTTCAATATTTCCTATCGAGTATAAATTCAGTGATGTATGTACGAATATATTCTGTTGTGAATAGTTTTGTATGCATTTTTTATCTGATTAGTAATATCGCATTCCCCTAGAGACAGTCAAATTTACCGCAACATAACATTTTTAACTTATCGAGCAACTTTATTCTCTGTGTACCAAAACGTACAGTCCAAGACATGCTAATACTGCATACTTAAACTTAGGATATTCGTTCATGTATATAGTGACCATGCCGACGTATGGTAGAAAGCCTCTTGCTCGGCCGACCACATCCTTGTGCGTCAACCACAGCTGACCGGGCGCATACAGGCCTCGATCGTCCACAGAATTGTTGTCGCCTTTCGTAAGGAACTTGACCGTGTTATTTTGGTCACCCCTAGAAATTTTACACACACCTATTAGAATCGTTCTCTGTAAAATTTACGTTTTACGCCGTAAGTAAACAACATGCGTCGTGAGAGCCCTTACTTCTCATGAAGTTTAAGTACTCTATGCACAATAGGTATGTCTCTGCCCTCAACTTTGAAAACGACAATCTCGCCCACTCTCACCGGCTCGTCCTGATAATTGGTAAGGAAGAGCAAATCGCCTCTGTGAAACGCAGGTTCCATACTACCACTGTAAAAAGAATCAGCAAACGCTATGTCAGTACGTCTATTAAATACCATTGATCAACACATTCCTCTTTATATTCACTGAGTACTAATAATCTGAAACATTTGCAAATGCAAATATCCACTGTTATTTTAGCATTATCTAATACATTTTCATATACTTCGTACACCATATGCACAGATATGGAGCACTGTTTTTTTTACAACAAAACGCATATGTTATATCATCCACAGGACCGGGCAGTATCGATTTCAACTCGGCGAGTTCGGCGACGACGGCCAGTTAAAAATTAATAAGACGCGCTGTACGTAGGTGGAGTTAGGTTAGGTCCGCTCCGTACCTCAATACGACGACGATAGGGCTCTCGCTGCCGGTGACGACCATCAGGCCCTTCCATATCATCAGCGCCGACGAGACTATCATGCCAAAGCTCAGCACTTGATACAGAAACTGAAAATCAGAGGACACTCGTACATAGCCACCATATGCGACCGCCACCGAGCCGCGACGGTGACGATCGTCGTCGTGACGGGCGATTTACCTGGCGCTTGTTCATACGCCGCACATCGTCGAATATCGACTGCAGCATGGTGAAAGCTGGGTGCGCACGGGGATCGACAGTAATCGAGAATAATTTCCAGCTCCGTTGATTCGAATATGACCGGCTACTCGTGCATCAAACGCCGTCGCCACCGTGCGCGATCACTGGCGATCACCACGTCACGTAAACACAGTGAACGGGGGGAACGACGAATCGATAGAATCAGCGGAACGGTCGGAGCACGGAATGGCAGATAGATAGATAAGCTAGTGGCACATAAAAAAACATAAGCGGTAAGACGTAAGCGGTAAAGCCTTGTGTCCACAATGCTAGAAATCTGTCCGAGATCTCGGGTCGATTTTTAGTATGATTTTATATTTAAGATTTATTCTTTAATTCTGGCCTTAGGTTTAACCCCTTGTCTACAATGCGTATTTAAGGCGTTAAGACTTAAGAAATTGACCAATCGCAGTCGTTTATTCTCCTCATATACGACTGTGATTGGTCAATTTCTTAAATCTTAACGCCTTAAATACGCATTGTAGATAAATCGGTGTCTACAATGAGATTTTAAGTCATAAGATTTAACATATCGACCAATTACAATCAAAATTGCGGTCTTATTTTTAGAATGCTCAGCTGTGATTGGTCGATATGTTAAGTCTTACAACTTAAAATCTCATTGTAGACACCGCTTAAGGGGTAAGGGTTGGTTTATAATAGCCATTACCGTAAAAAATTGGCCAATCATAGTCGATTTATAGAAGACTAATCGACTACGATTGGCCAATTTTTACGGTTACGGCTATTATAAACCAACCCTAAGCCCTTGTCTACAATGCGTATTTAAGGCGGTAAGATTTAAGAAATTGACCAATCACAGTCGTATATGAGGAGAATAAACGACTGCGATTGGTCGATTTCTTAAGTCTTAACGCCTTAAATATGCATTGTAGACAAGGGGTAAGATTTCACCCAGCCAATGAAATGGCCCGTTTAATTTAAATTGTGTTTAACAAGACGATTTTACATATAAAATCGGACTATGAATACCGCTTTATTTCATCTAATGTGGGATGTGTACGTCAGCAGTAGCAAGTGATTAGCAGTTCAATACAGATTTTTACCACTTGTGTTCTACTTAACATTTTAACACTACAGCACTTATTGTTACATCACAAACATGGTAATTTTGACTTGAAGAAGTTGGAAATTTGCGCATCAGGTACCTGATGAGTGTCATAATTATTTCTGTATTGTTTTTTTCAGATACAGAACATCGCTGGAAGATTACATTACTCAACTGTTAGTGCTACAGTCGCACGTGCTACTGTTAGATGGTTATCAACGTCAGGATCTATCACACACACAGGTGAGGTTATAGCTTTCACATCATTAATGCAATTACTAACAATTTTATTCTTTTTCCATGTAAATCTAAACATATTTCTGCAAATTATAAAAATATTAAATATTCTTTATCTATAGTAATATTATTATATATTATTATAAACACATATTAATATAGTATATTAGTATTATATAGTAATATTATTCTTTTCAATTTGTGTATCAATTTGTAACATATCGTAAAAGAATTCTCTTTAGATCTTAGTTATATATATAGATATATTTATTCTCTTCCTAAATAGATTCTAAATTAATCCTGCAATTCCAGCATCTAAAGAAGCAGCCAACGCTCAAACAATGGATGATGACGTCCTTATAAAAGATGTATGTTTGCACGTGATTATATTTCAGAATTTTTTTTCTTTGCCAAATACTATTAATTTATCAAAATTAATTGAAGTTATATGTACAAGCAGGTTGGGGATAACGGCGTGATAGTTTTAAACCGACCTAAAGCATTGAATGCCATAAATTTGTCCATGGTTCAAAAAATACATTCCGCTCTCAAACAATGGGAATCTTCGAAGAAGCTGGTTATAATAGAGGGTACGGGTGAGAAAGCATTTTGCGCAGGTGGTGATGTCAAATCGCTCGTCTTGGCATTGAATGAACCAAAAGGGGAGCTTCAGGGTGAAGAGTTTTTCAGAAAGGAGTATACGTAAGTCAAAGTATTTGGTTAAGAATATAAATGCATCTTTTATCTATTTATATGAATAAAATGAATTTTTTCTTTTGCTTCTAGCTTAAATCATTTGATCGGGACATATAAAAAACCTTATATTGCTATTATCAATGGGATAACTATGGGAGGCGGTGTTGGATTATCTGTACACGGCAAATACAGAATTGCCACGGAGAAAACTCTCTTTGCTATGCCGGAAACGGCGATAGGACTGTTTCCCGATGTCGGTGCGACTTATTTTTTGTCTAGATTGAAAGGAAGACTGGGTATCTACTTAGGCCTGACAGGACACAGATTGAAAGGTATAACTTCAGTTATATTGAGATATTCTATGTATACATGTGTATGTACAATTATAAACATATATATTATGCATTTATAAATATATATTTTATCAAGGTGTCGACGTTCTCCTTGCTGGAATCGCGACGCATTTTGTACCATCGGAAAAACTCGCGGATTTAAAACGCGATTTGTTAACGTTGCGTGAAGCCGACATTGAGCCCATTTTAAACAAATATCAACCAAAACTAAATCACGAATTTAGCTTGGCGCCTCATATGTCGCAGATAGAAAGTTGTTTCTCTGCTCCATCCATCGAAGAGATCATCGAGAGGTAAAATACAGATATTCGAATTAATTGAATTAATATTTTTTTTCATTTATAATACAGCAATGTATAATTTTTTGTATAAAGACTAAAGAAAAATAATTCGGACTGGGCACAAAAGAACATGGAAGTACTACTCAAAATGTCTCCATCTTCTCTTAAAATCACTAAGAAAGCGATCGACGAAGGAAAAGGAAAGTCCTTAGCGGATTGTTTAAAGGTCGAATATAGATTGGCCTGTACTGCCCTGAGTAGAGATGGTGATTTTTACGAAGGTAATAAGATAGAATGTAGCATTGCAAATCCTGTTCTTATCAATAATTTAATTTTAGGTGTTAGAGCTCTTCTGGTCGACAAGGATCAGAAACCAGTATGGAAGCCGATATCTTTAACTGATGTTACAGATGAATATCTAAATAAACGATTCGCTGCACTTCCTGTGGAGAAAGAATTGCAGTTGTGCACCAGCAAACTATAGGAACCAAGAAAAAAGTTTTTTATGTATACTGTGGATATAATTGTTATAAAAACAAGTTTTTAAAGACTTTATTTTTGTACCCTAATTTTGTACATATTGAGATTTATATTAAAATTGTTGACATTGTTAACTTTTTTAAGGTTTAATTTCTCATATTTTTAGCAACAGATCATACCGTAAACCAATTTATCAGAAACCATTTTTTGTAAATGGCGCACTATACAATTGTGTAAAATATAAAACATTCTATTGGTGTAGAATAAATGAAGAAAACATAAGTACTTATAATCTAAGTACTATCATGTAAAATATTTATTTTCGTGTTTGTAACTTTGATTTTTATTTTGGAAGCAATTCCAGGATTTATAAGCTAGATTCTCCACCAACAAATTAACAAAATTTTCCCGCTATCTACATAATTTACGAACAGTTTCAACTTATAATAGTAAACTTAATTTACAGACCATATGTAATTGAAGATTATTCTGGAATATCAAGCATGATATATGCTGTTTTTTAAACAATATATCAGCTATAACCGAGATATATGCAATTCCATAATTTGCTAAAAAATTATATAATTGTTCTATCTAATAATTTCAATTAGTTTAGTAGATTTTCGTAACCATTACCAAAAGAGAAATTATTCATACATATCCTGCATCTCTTGAATAATAGATTTCAAAGAATATACAAAATATTGGCACACAAATACAAGACTATATAAGTAAAAATACAACATAAAAACAAACACCAACAATTAAATATATAACAGCATTCAACAGTGTCATTCGGTGATTCTAATAATCATTACATTTTAAATTAATGAAAAAAAGACAAAAAGCACACGTGAAGAAAGTACCGGTTAATGAATCAATCTAACTTTCATAAATTACGTACTGTAAGCTTTTAATTTTCCAGAAGTCACGATACATACGATTGTATACGATATATTACTCTGCAGTATGACATATTTCTCTTTAAGTGTAACGTCACTAAAAATAAATTATCAAAAATAAATCTACAAAACACTTGGAATTCTTAAATAGTTTATTAGTTTTATTTTATCAAAATGTTTTTATTTCATTCTTCAGCACGTATTAATGATCATACTCCTAATGTGACTCGCAAAATGATAGGATCCCATGGAATTCGTATGGGATTCGAAGTATTCAGAAAAAGAGATGACGTTTGCCGGGCTTTGTACCAACGTCAAAGAAAGGAAATCTGTCCTATCCCTCGCGCGTACAATGTTCTCGAGAATATTCGTCTCGTGTCTTTATTTGTGAAAATTGTCTTAAATTTCAGTTACTGCATGTTCTTTTTTTCTTTTTCGATGAAACGGTATTTCCTTTCCTACTGCTGAATTCATGTGAAGATTACAGTTCCGGTAGCGACACCGTTACCACAGGAAAGGGAAATGTATGATGAAACTGTTGAGAATCTGTCATGAGTATAATAATATATACGTTCAATCGATATACTGTGCAAGCCAACGGAAGCCTTCCCCATATCCCTGTCGCTTCAGGACCGAGCACATGAACAGTTCCAGTGGACGGCCGGGTATTTCACTGCGAGCAACTTTACCCTAAAAAAATGTTCAATTGCGTCTCTCAATAGAGATTCTATAAAAAATTTATCAATCTAATAATTCTTATACTAATATAGTAGATCATTGTTACAAGTTGCACGGCTGTACCTTTCCTGTTGTTTGTCCATACAAATTAAAGAAGTTTCTGAGTTCATCTTCAGACGCCGCGGATGGTTTGTCAATTTTATTGCCTAGCACGAGAACTGGACACGCACTGAGTTGCTCGTCAGTTAATAACGCATCCAGCTCGGCTTTTGATTCTGGTAATCTTGTTCTGTCGCTTGCGTCGACGAGGAATACTATCGCATCGACAGCTGGGAAATAATCCTTCCATACGCGACGTGCTGCGAAAGTGCAGTTTGCAAAGGTATCGCTTAGTTGTAAAAAAAAACATTACATAAGATGTATATTTCTCTTGCATACCTTGAGTATGACCCCCAAGATCAAAGGTTGTGAATCTCATATTTCCGATAGACAATTCTTCAGATGCTAGATAAAGTAAAGATAAAGTAAATTACTAATGGCAATACAAATGAAAATTTTGGTTTTCTATATTTATTCGTTGCAGCATAATGAAGATATATAGCCTGTATTTTGTATTTTAAAATATACATGCATGTATATACATTTATTAATCATGTAAGTATTAGGAAAATTAAAGTTTCCATTGAAAAATTATTAAACCATTAAGAAAGAATTATCGCCTACAAAAGTATACATTCTTATAAAATAAGATATGTGGTTTAATAGGATTGAATTATATAGGAGCAATAAAATAGTCTAAAATTAGTTACTTGGATGTAGCGTTGGTACATGTTGAGCTAAACGATCATCTTTGAGCATGTGAAGCAATGTAGTTTTGCCCGCGTTATCCAAACCTAGAAAGAGAAGCTTGCCACTCTTCTTCCATAGTCCTGAAATTAATAAGAAAAAAATCATCATACAGATCAAATATATAACAAATTTATAGAGAAATAGAATTTTTGTGAAGATTTACGCTGTTAATAAGAAACGTCATGGAATTAGACCGACAGTACTAAATTTTCCAGTAACAAATTATATAAAACATGTCTATCCACTTAGTCAGATAACAAGTATAATAGCAAGTATATTTATCTAACAGGAAGTATTACCTCCTTAAAAATGATTAAGACTAAAAAGGCTTTGTTTTACAATTGTCCTTTTAGTAAAAGACAAAACTATTTCAAATTATATCCCAGATGATCGTTTCAATAACAGAATCTTGTCAGGAACATACAGAGATTTATTGTTACAAAATATTCTGAGCACTATCATGCTGGTACAATTACAGTATTGCAATCAGGTCGAGATTCAAAGAAATCTCGACTCGAGCAACGATTACAAGGCTACGAAATGATGCGAGAAAAATTCTACCCACCGAGATAATTCAGCACTCCGGCGAACCAGTCCCAAATAAACATACTTGTAGCTGCGATTACGCGACGTCTGCCGTGCTGCGTGTATACTAGTGTGTGTGTTAACTAATGAATGACTCTGCAACAATAGCAAGGCAAGTTAAACAACAGATCACCGTCCGCCAACGTGACTCGATCGACTAACTCGACGCGGCTAGACTCTTTTTAAATCCGCCCTCGCAACCTTGAACTTTCCGCGCAGGGTGCGAGGCGCGAGTAAGTCGTCGCCGTCGCCGTCGTCGTCGTCGAGCGTACCGCACGCACTCGCGTGTCCCGGCGATCCTCCGATTCCTCTCGGCTGCACTTCTCTCCACCTACTCCGGGATTCCTCGTGCTCTCCGCTGACAGCCTAATCAGACAGCTCCGTTCAATCTTACACGCGAGAAGTGTAGAAAAGTGCAGACGAGACGCGGAACGGAACTGCGATGTGGAATTTATGACGACTCGCTATTCCTCCATCTCGCCATATGATTGACGAGTGATTTATTAACCCGAGACGACGGCTTACCGTCTCTCTCTCTCTCTCTCTTTCTTTCGTTTAGTGACACTAGGCGATCACAGCTTCTCGCGATCTCTGTCTCTCTCTCGCGCGAATCAACGAGATGCGAGATCGACGGCCGATCTTTCGAAGTATCGCGCGCGTCACGTTAAAAAGCGACGGCCGAAGGCCCGTTACTCGCCCGCGTCGACGTATGTTTCACGTACCCACTGTGAAAAAAGCGTACGGAGGCCGCGGGGACGGAGAAAAGTGCTTTTCCTCCCATAGAAAGAGCAGCCCGACCACAGAGCCCCGTTGGCTGGCAGTTGGCACTGGGTGACGTCTACTTCCGCTCGCCATGTTGCGCGAAATAATTGCTGCATCATAGGCGGGAGACTTTAAACATCACTACGTATTTCCATCGTTATCTAATCTCCTTGCGTTTCAAAATTATCTTACAGCCGCGACGCAAAGCCGTTTCTTTCTTTTGCGAAAAATTAGATTGCATTTAACACATTCGCAGCCGCTGACGTAATTTTACGTCATTTGGAAATCTATAGCTGGTTGCAGCTGACGTAATTTTATGTCATTTTATACTTATAGGGACGCAGATGATTTATGATTCGTATTTATGATTACAGCGGTTATCTAACAATAAATTGACTTTAAAAAGAGAGAAATTTTACAAAAGAAATATACAAAAGAGATATTAAAAAAAGAAATATAAGGGATATTAAATTTTATTTTTATGTGAAAGTATTTCATTATTTAAAAAAATATATTTAATAAAGTTTTTTTTAACACATTCGCAGCCGCTGACGTAATTTTATGTCATTTTATATTTATAGGGACGCAGATGATTTATGATTCGTATTTATGATTACAGCAGTTATCTAACAATAAATTGACTTTAAAAAGAGATAAATTTTAAAAAAGAAATATACAAAAGAGATATTAAAAAAAGAAATATAAGAGATATTAAATTTTATTTTTATGTGAAAGTATTTCATTATTTAAAAAAATATATTTAATAGTTTTTTTTATTGTAAAATTCTCATATTTATAAATTTGAATTTTTTCTATTTAGATTTGTAACGTGAAAATTTCTTTCAATTTCAAACAACAAGTGGTTACAAGCATGATATTATGAAGCAATTTTTGTCATTTTCATTTTAATGTCAGAATCTTGCGGCATCCAGCTACAGGTCGCGCGCTAAAATCGTTGGTTGCGAATGTGTTAATGTGTAATCTGAAAAAGAAAATTATCTTTGGAGAATAAAGGTGAAAAATAGATGGCTATTGACGCATCTTATCTTTTAGGAAGAGGAACGTTCGGAGGCGTGTTCAATACATATTTCAACGTGTATCTCTGCTCGATGGTTTTATTAATAAACGTGTTGAAAATTATTCATGTTTAAACATGACGCCGCACGCGTCTTGCAACTTAATCGAAAAATAAATTTTTACAAACGCTTATTGCGTTCTTTACAAGATCATCAATTATATCCTATGTCAAGCGTGAAGGCGTGTTTACGTCGTGAGGCTTTGTTGAAAAAATAATTTTTTATCTCTTATCTCGCATTTTTTCGAGTGCATGTGTAGAGGAACCGAGAAGTTGTGCGAAACACGTAGTTTGAAAAAGTAGCGTTATCGAATTCCAAAACAAATAGATTATTACAACGTTTAAATACGTTAAACATGTATAATTATCATATTACGAGAAATTATCGGCCCGTATCTAAGGATACCTAACATTTCCTCAAGCGTAATTCCTTCATACTTCCTATAATAATTATTTTAAATTATTACTTTTTTAATACTAATTAAATTAAAGGAGTACCGTATGTTTGTTACAAACTTGAAACTTGCACGCATCGTCTTCGAGTTTTTGTAACTTAATGTGTCAATATTGACGCCAAAAATTGTAAAGATATAATTGCTACCATTATTTACATCGCGGTAATTAAAAATATTTTCAAGAAAAGAAATTAGCTATACGTACTACATACACGATTTCAAATTGTGAATAATAAGCGTTTCAGTGTTTCAAATCAAGATTTGCTGTCATTCATGAATTTACCTACAGTGTCATTGAAACTTTTCATCATATTCGCGCCGATATTGAATCGGTTATAAATAAATTGCGATTTGTTTAGAGCATATCTTAGTTGGTTTAATTTCTAAGGGACGAAGTAGACGATGGCGGAATCCCACTCAGTTTGCTGGGTGGTAGAGGGTACGTCTTGCTCGTGGAATCGTGTGTCATGACGTTATTGCTCTGAAAAGTAAAATATTTCTGAACTATTGCAGTACAACGCGATTTAATCGCGTCGCAGGAAGCGATTTAAAAGCAAGATTCAGTTTTGAAGCGTCCAGAGTTCAATAGTGTAAGTTAAGTCATTTGAACAGACTCTCTGATAGAGATCAATAAAATGTCAAGTGTCAACAAATATGTCAGATTAGACAGTTTCAATATTCCTTTATTCACATTATTCTCTAATTTATATTTTTATATCACAAATATTTTTTCCAATTAAAAATATTAAACGAGCTATAAAAATTTTTCGACGTAGAATAAAATTAGAATGATATTGTATTCTGTTATAGTATTTTCAAGAACTTTCTATTTAGACCGCTGGGACTTACACCAACACTCTAAGCTCTCCAAAAGTTCAAAGTTGTATGAGCCATGTTTAATGTGAGTCTGGGCATGTTTAATGTGAGTCTGGGCATCACCTGCTGCAGAGTCGAATTTACACCCGAGGTGATGATGGTATATGTAGGTTGCTGAGAACACGTTCGCATATGCGTGGGCCAATGTGACTGCTGACATGGATAATTACAATAAGCAGTGTTCCAGCAACAGTAAAACATCGCCTCCTGTCCGCACTTGGCACACCATTGCTTCCGCTTGGTCTCCTCGATACATCGTAGCTTTTCTTCTTCAACCTCCTTGCGAACTTCCTCGATCGATCGCAATTTCTCCGCTTCCAAACTCGCGCGCATCTCGCGCAAAGTACGATCTGAAATTTATAACGCTTCCTGAAGTGTTTTTACGTTAATGGTGACCGGCTGTCGAACAATTTCGCAAAAAAGAAAAGACGGACATACCGGCGTTGTGTTTCAACTCGGCTAGCTGTTGCTGATGCTGCCATTTCATATGCTCGATCTGCATCCGCAGAAAGAATATGGTCGCCTGATAACTGTCAGCGGTACCATTCTCGCCGTTAACATTGTCTTGAGCTGCCTCTTTGTACGCCTCTTCCATCAAATGGCCCATTCTTTTCGCGAGATCATGCGCATCATGATGCAAACGCGCGCTGATCGGTCCAGCCTCCGGAGGTAGCAGTTGATACGTGGATGGCGTTTTTTCTTTAACCGGAGAAACCTGAATGGTTTCGCCTGCATCCAACAACGGACATTGAACGTTTTGTAAATTGCGTGGTTTACCAGGGATAGTCTTTCTAGCTTTGCTCTCTTTCTTTTGAGGCGAATTATGATGATCCTCTTTCGTTATAGAAAAAACATCCTTGTCTTGATAGTCGACCGTCGATGCGACCTGTTTCGCGGGCTCGGCGGGTTTCCCGTTCATCACGAGGAGTAGTACGGATTTATCCGGCATGGGAACGATCGGATTCGACGAAATGGTGCGAGTGACACTCGTGATCGATGTTGTAGAAGGCGACAGCGTTATACCGATTTCAGGTATACTCTTTTGTACATTCGATGATTCTTTGTTATTTAACAGGGACATCCCAGGAACTTTGCTTGGACTCGACAGTTTCTCATTCTCCTTGCTCGCGAAAACGAACTTCGATTCTTTCTTCGCGTTTAGTTTACCAGCAATCCTTATTTTCGGTTTGATCACTCTGTACTTCGTAACCGCCTTCGAACCATCCATTTGGGAGAGTGCCAGCTTAGGTTTGATAATATTTTTCAAAAGGCATCTTCTCTGCACTCGCGTTGTGTCAGTTGATTCAGTAACCGGTTGTGCCGCAAGCTTAGGCAAAATTTTTGTAAGCGATTTTACTTCGTTCTTCGCTTTCTGTGAATTGCTCTTCTCTGAAATACTAGTATTAGGACTTGTGCTATTATTTTCGGCGGCATTATCCGTAGGCGCAACATTTAATTGAGACGGTGTCTTCGCATTTCTCGGTTTTTCATCTTTTGCCGTTTTGCTTTGAGCAACTGCTCGATCTGCTTTCTTATTTAATTTACTATGACTACCATCTAGATTAGTTTGCGAGTTTGAAGTATCCTTAACATCGGTATCTAATTTTTGTACTTTTGGCGTTGTAGCTTCACTCTCCTTTTCACGAGTATCGTCTTTCGAATCAGTATCTGTTTCGCTAATATCAGTTGACTCATCATTCTGTGATTTACCTTTAAGAAAACTTCTTTTTTTCGGAGGCGTCTTTTTCTTCTGAGGTACAGAAAATTCGGGATTGGGAAAATTATTGTTGGGTTTGAGGGGATTGTAATTCGGTAGCATCAGCTGTATCTGCATTGGATCGTTCGGATCATACTGAACTTTAGGTGGCGCAAACTTAAACTGGCCGAACATAAGCGCGAGCTTTCTACAGTGCCGAGTGATCTCTTGCACACACTCGTCCATGTCGGTTTTCCGTTTACGGGGGGATGGCGCGGGTGGCTCCTCAGAGTACAAGAAGAGATCTTTTGGTGATACCCAGGCGCGGTCGTGTTCGCCGAAGAAACGCACATCCACAAATCCTTGAGAATTCACGCGAGGCATCGCCTTTGCCGGCCAAAACGGAAAACCCTTTAGTTTGGCCCACACAAGTGGATGCGGTCGACGGCAGGGCTCGATAAACCACGAAGGTTGAGGCCTCGGCAAGTTTCGACCATGTGCATAGCAGTCAGGACACGCCTCAATTTCTGAGACTTCTTGGCGCACTACTTTAATGATCTGCTTCGCCGCGTTTGTCAGTTTCGACGTGTCTGCATAAACACCACCGCCTACAGATATTAATAAAGAATAGCGTATTTGTCTATTTAACTTTAATACTCATAATTTAAACAAATTTAAAAGCATAGCAAGTTTACGTACACGTATTGAACACGATGCAATTATGCTGGATCCATTTTGCATCGGCCATAAATGCATCGGTGCTGCCATAAAGCTTAGCTCGCACATTCGATTCCAAAAGGCTCAGGTCCATTGGCTTGACAACGTAATCCAAATAATTTGGCACTTCTATGAGATCCACCGGTTTGGAAAATGGTTCGGACTGCATCAAGAGTAAAAATTAATTAAAAATATATTAAAAAGGAAATACATAAGTAAATTACAATAATGCAATATGTTGTAGCGCCTCAATGAAAGAGGATACACGTACACCAGGATAGTCGCGTAATCTCTCAACCACGTGCTTGAGCAACATACACAACTGATCGATAGACAATTGCGCCATGGCTATGGAACGCGTCTCGGCATTTTCGGCTTTCAAGATAGTTGCACATTCGCCACATATCCACTTCTCCAAGGATGGCAGCACGCCACCTATACATTTACGATGCCACGAGCGAGGACAGGCGGTGCAATAGGCATCGACCTTCTCCTTGTGACATCGCCAACAAAATCGATCAGAGCCAGTCTTTAATTTCTTCCTCTTGCTCCTGGTGCCACTCTCCTCTGCCAATTCTGTTATCGTCGGATTACTGAAAATATCAACACACTTCTTTTTATATCTAAAATATAATGTTTAGAAAAATTTTTTATGTAATCTTTCTATGAAGACATACTAACCTTACAGTTTTTCGCTTTCGTTTTGAAACAGATCCTCCTTTTGTCAGAGAGTCTTTGTTATCTTCGCTTTTAATTTCTCTTTCTTCATCTGTACTTTGATCTGCAAGTGAGGCTACATTTTGTGTCTCTTGCTTGTTATCCGTCTTACTATCGTTCTTTTCAATTACCAATAGCTTCAAATTATCTTTGTCTTCGCTTTTTATATTATCAGAATCATTTTTCTGCAAGCTTGTATGCTCATCAGTTGCATCCGATGTTAAATTCTTCTCTTTTGTATCGGCAGCTGTGTCGCTCAGTTCATCATGCTGTTTAATTGATGATGAAGCAGTCGATGATTTTTTCTCGTACGTTTTTAACTGTGCCGTCGTATTTACTTTGTCTGGGATGGAAGATTTCTTCGAACTTTCGCTACTCTCATAAGACGCCATTTTGGCCATATCTTTGATAGCAAGCATTCAGTTGAATCACCAAAAAAAAATATGAGCATAGATATACATCTTGCACAGATCCGTATATACAGTTTATATAATCATATTATTCACACAGTATCATACAGTCAACAGTAGCTATTACTATAAACTATTCGACTATATTGCATAGACATGTATCTTATATTTATTTCAACACGACAGATACAAAGATACGCAGCGACAATATTATCTCATAAGTTTTGTACCTGCAAGATTACCTATAATGATAATAACTGGTGTGTGTATTAGTGATAATTCAGGATCCCAAGCGGTGGCTTCTAGTGTCCAGACAGGCTTGGCGATTTGTCACGACAAATTAGCATCCTCGCAGCGGTTATCGCCGTTCTAGGTGCTACGAAAGCGCATGCGAGCGCGTACGAGGGTGTCGAGCGTAAACAAGTCCTTTACCTTGTAGAGATTCCAGATATGACGCTTCTGTGTGCCACTGGTCGCGGCTGACCACCATGGAACACCCTCGTGATCGCGCCGCGACTTGCCGGCGCGGCTTGACAGACCGCTAACGTTAGCGAATGCGGTGTCACAGCGTCAATCGAGACGTCGTCGTGTCATTTACTGACTTAACTCCACACCAAAGAGCCTGCCTTTCTCTCCTCGTACGATGCTGGCCTTGCCCGCTGACGGTGGCGCCATCCCTCGACGGTGTCCCTCACGGCTGCTACCGCGGTCACGTGACATCCTGTCTCGACGCTATCTTCCATTTCGTTTCTGTCCACGTCGAGCATCCCCGCTGACGGAGGAGGAGATAACTGTCATCGACCATTCTCCAGAATCTCCACGCAATCTCGCCGTGGCGATGCCCTCGTGGTAATGAAGCTACAACGAGCACATTTCAGTTAGATTTACATGATGACCCGCCACAAGGCACCCGTGGAAATGAGATGACAGATAAATAAAGCGACAGACAAATACCATTTATCGAATGAAATAGCTTGCGTCGTTGACAGCGACGGAAAGTGAGGCTAAACGTTGCTGCGTGATCTAGAAGAAATGATCGCTGCCGGCTGCACGTGCCGCTCGCTTCCTTCCTCCGGGAAGCGGCAACGATCCGAATGTAATCAAATGTAACGCAGGCTGTCATCTCGCGAGACATCGCGTCAGCTTCACGGGAGACCTTCTCCTGGCTTCGCGGCAACGTTCTCGCCGTTCGATCGGGGTTTTCGCTCGCGCGTAAATGGAAGAACCGATCATCATGGAATCGTCAAATCGTCCTCATATCGCAATCGCAAGACGTTTCCGGTGTTCGCCCAGGTTAGACATGACAAATCGAGGATCCCGTTCGCCGCACCGTTACGTTACTCCCCTGTCGCCCCAGGTGTGTCCGATAGGTTATGTGTCACAGTCACGTGGGGTGCGGTACCATAACCTAACCTAACCTGTTTTCTTTCTCTCTCGTAGTTCTCTCTTTCTCCGTCCCCCCGTTTCCCCGCTGAAGCGAAGTGACGCGATATCGCGTATCGCGAGCGAAGCGATGCACATTGCACGGTGAATGGTGAGGGGATCGCGTAAAGATAGTAAACAAGTCGCACAACAGCTGTGACTTTATCTAGTCACGACCGAGATAAATGGGGAACGCCGCGGACGAGTCGCCGTCATTGGGACCGAGGTCGCTCGCTGAAGTGTGAATTTCCAGGGGAAGACGGTCGAGGTCAGCGAAATTATGTCTCGAGAATCCTCTTGTGACAGTCCGACGGAGTAGCGGACTGCTTAGGTTATGTTATTCTGTCAAAGTGTTCGTACCTCACCGAGAAACTCGTCGGCCACCACGTAGAGAGGCTACCTATAATGGGCGACCACATCGGCGACAACATATTAATCCCGCAGGTCGACAACGTCGTGTTGGTCGACAAGAGCGATGGCAATAACAAGAGTATGGATGGGACGCTGTGCATCAGCGGTCATCATCTCATCTTGTCCTCCAGGCAGGACGACGGGCAGGAGCTTTGGGTAGGCGTCGATAATTTAGGGCCGGTTGTTCCAACTTCTTGGCAAGCTAACTAATAGTTAAATCATATGACTCTCTTTGTTTCTCCTTTAAATTAGACAAAGATAAACATATGATTTAGCTGTTAGCTTACCAAGAAGTTGGAACAATCGGTCCTTATAGATATAAAAGATAAGATAATGTATTAAGGGGGAGAGTGCAATTGCGAAATCATAGGACAGAACCATCTATCTTTATGCTCTTTTTCTCGTTATTGGATTGGCATATTTGAAACATCTATTTTAGATGAATATTTATGAATTGCATGCCTTTTGGCTGTGAAAGGAAACGATCTAATTTTAAAAAAAAGTATTTAAAAAGTTGGCGTTTTGATCATTATCAAGTGCACTTTTCTCCTTAAATCTAATTTCCAACTTTATCAAGTTTCTCTTCTTTTATCAGCTGATGAACAGGAATATCGACGTCGTAGAGAAGAAACTGAATGCTCAGAGCCCGGGCGGTAGCATAATATTGAAATGCAAGGACTTTCAGATCCTTCAGTTAGATATCGGCTCCACCAATGATTTAATCAACGCCATATTATCCATAGAGAAGCTGATATCACTAGGTAATTTGTTGGTATCCGCGACATTGCTCGACAGTGAAATATAATTGCCATTTATTTTGCAGACCAAACCCTACAATATCCATTCTTCTATCGACCACAGACAACCAACAGCATCATGGTACAAATAGAAGACGGATGGACAGCGTTTGCACCTGTTTCCGAGTGGTCCAGATTATTGGCGGCTCATGGGGACGAGTGGCGTATTAGTTACCTGAACAGGGACTACAAAGTTTGTAACTCATATCCGTCGGCAGTCATAGTACCACGTCAGGTAGACGACAAAGTTGTAATAGCTTCAGCTGGCTTTAGGGACGGCGGAAGGTTCCCCGTTTTATGTTACAGACACGAGGGAGGGGTAAGTAATATATGTTACTTTAAATTATAAAATAACATTTATGCTCGATTATTTGTGACTTTTATTTTTTATTTTATTGCAGAGTATACTGTTGAGAAGCAGTCAGCCGTTATGCGGTGCTACTGGTAAGAGATGCAAAGAAGATGAAAAACTGTTAAATGCAGTTCTAGGTCCTGGAAGACGTGGGTAAATATGACTAACATATGACTGCTCTTAAGTCACAGACATTATTTTGAGATATTTATTACAGTCATTGAATTTTATTCATAGTTATATAGTGGACACACGATCGGTTAGTCAGGCGCAAAGTGCTAGAGCCAGAGGCGGAGGCACGGAAATAGACACGGCTTATCCGCAATGGCGGAAAGTACACAAATCAGTTCCGCGGCCGCACGATTTGGCCGATAGTTTCTACAAATTAATAGAAGCTTGCAACGATGTGAACAGTTCCACTTCGCAGTGGCTATCGAAATTGGATAGCAGCGGGTGGCTAACCGCCGTACAGAGCGCTTTAAATGCTGCCTGCGTCACTGCGCAATGTCTGCACCAAGAAGCCGCGGCTGTGCTAGTGCATGGTATGTATATACATTAAATATTAATAGTGTAATATATTTAATAATTAATGTTACGAGAGTACACCGCGTTTGTCTACTCTTTTCCTTCGGGATATCAATCGTGTAATGACAACGTTATGTAATTTCGGTTTATAGGCAGTACAGGCAGGGACTCTACGTTGGTGGTAACCAGTTTGGCTCAGGCAATACTGAATCCTGATTGTCGGACGGTACGAGGACTTCAGGCACTTATAGAGCGCGAGTGGTTACAAGCCGGCCATCAATTTTTCAGTCGGACCCGTTGCGGAGCATATCAGCCCTCAAACTCACAAAATCCGACGCATGCGCCGACTTTTTTGCTTTTCCTCGATTGCTTGTACCAGCTGCACCATCAGTTCCAATTTAGCTTCGAATATACCGCGGATTTGCTTACGAAATTATATAAGCACGCCTATTCCTCGAACTACGGTACATTTTTAGGTATGTGAGGAATTAATTACACATATTTTTCCTTTACTAATTCTACATTATTTGAATTATGTTTTTATTTAGATTCCCGTTTCTTCATTGTAATCATAGCAAGTTATGACATCAGAAAACACGTTTGTGTGTGTATATATATATATATACATATATATACAAGAAAAAAAATTCTGTCGCAAGCCATTACAAGATAAATTGCTAAAATATAGACTTCTGAATTTATGTATCATATTTACATATAGTATATAGAATCTAAATATATATATATAATCTTTTATTTCAAAAAATTGAAATGCCTGTTATTTATCATTATTGCTCACTCATCGCTATATGCATCGCTCGTTTATTCAGGTGATTCGGAAGCGGAGAGGATAAAATTACGGCTGTCCGAGCGAACTTACAGTTTATGGTCGTACATGAATCAACCGAACGTTTTGGAACAGTGGATAAATCCGTTGTACGAACCGAATCCGGGAGTGATTTGGCCTAGCGTCGCACCCATCAGTATTCAACTGTGGAGAGAACTGTATCTCGCGCATACGAGCGCAGCCCTGTGGGACGGCATGCTCTCTTATGCGAAGCAGATCAAGCAGAATCACACGGCGGTGCGCAAAGTGGCCGGACAGCTGCAGGCGCAAATCAAGCAAGCGTTGGAGGAGATCCGTTCGGATCCGGACATGTCGCGGGGAGACGCAGACAATCAGGAGGACCATCCCTGCATAGCCCAATTGAGTCTGGAGTCTCAGAGTACTTGATACAGATTTTAGAGGCCGAAGAAAACCGTAGAAATCTGCGCTACTGTTCAACGATCTTGTCAATATGCCTTTAATTATACAATACCACGTTAGTCCGCAAGGATCAACGGTCTTCACGATAACCTGCCACGAATGCTAAAGCCTTCGTAATGAATTCTCGACGCAATTCTTTCGACTTCTCGCCGAGATAAAAGAAAAGGGTGTCTATTAGTTTAAGAATAGGTCTGCGATCAATGGAGCGTATTATCGTTGTCAATATAGATTTGGATATTGCGTATCGTGTAAAAGTGTATTTCTCTCACGTCATTTCAGTCAACGTTGTAAGTCACGCGATTTTCGCCTATATAGTAAAACTCGCATTACCGAAAGGGTATCAAGTTCTGTTTAAACGAAACGAGATAAATTGTGATATTTTTTATTTCACGACAAACGCATGGTTCGTATCATACCATGAGACAGAGTTAACGATCTATTACATAATATTACATATACATATATAATTTATTTATCCAAAGGTAAAGTAATATAAATAAGTGAAAATGGAGACTGTATATTGTAAATCCATTATTAAAGAGCGTAATTGCGAGGGTAGGACTTGCGAATTTTTCATTCGAGCGTACAGAGAGAAGGAAATCTCGCTCGTTCGGGGGTACGGACGAGTTTTTACCGTTATTCGGGAAGAATGGCGGGAGGGCGGTGGACGAGAGACGAGGAGGGGAGGGGGAGAGGTTAAGGGCAGGATTGTTGCCGCTGCCGTGGCAAAAGGGGGAGAAGGCTGGAGGGGAAAGCGCGGCAGGTGTTCACACACAAAGAAACTGAAAGGGAATCCCACGGCCATTGGCTCCGCCACTCAGGAATGCATCGAGTTTCGTCAGCGCTCGCGTTTCGCGATCGAATATACATGCACGTGTACGCATCCTCTTAATATAATCGTGAGACGAGAGTGGAAGATAACATGTCTGTACACCGTGCTAAGCTGCAAAGCTCGGGAAAGATAAAGGAGAGGACAACGTTGAGGGCGACCAGGACGCACGGAACTTCAAACGAAGCTAAAGCAAATAAAGACGTGATCTTAATTTAAGTAATCTTAAGCGAAAGCTTAGCATCGTTTGCGTCCTTAATGTTCCTTGAAGGCTCTGGGGTAACGTCTCTAACGTCCATTTCCACCAATGTAGATTAACTTTAATCTTGGTATAACTTACTCTTTATCTTTTTCTAAGTCTAAGAATTTTTAGAACTAGAAAATTCTAAAAATTCCAAGAATTCTTAGAACTAGAAAAATACAAAGAGTAATAATTTCAACCGGGATTAAAGTTAATTTACATTGGTGGAAATGGACGTAAATGTAACGGACGTATATGAATTCGCGCGGGCCTCAAATGGCACACGAGGGCGAGATTGAGACAGGTAGAATTTCCGTCTTGGGTTCGATTTCCGACGCCTTACCCCCGTGCGTTTCCGTTCGCTGCGAACGGACGGTGAGGATCATTTTGGAGCGCGTCTATCGCGTAGGGGAGATCCTGAACTCGACGACGACGAGAGATGCGAGGTCTCCGGGATTCGGATGCGTAAATATGTACTCGTGCTCGCTCGAGTATTCCGAGGACTGGAACGTCCTTCGACGCGTTCACGACGCCATTTAGGCATCGTGTCTCGGCGGCGGTGGCGGCGGCGACACGGGCGAGCGCGCGCGGAGATTATTATACCGGTTTCGAATCTGCGCGATGGAGGAGATCCGTGAGAAATCGCGACCTCGCGCCTGCGACCGTTACCTCGTGATATCGCTGCGTAGCTTCGAGCCTTTCTCTATTTCTTTCTCTCTCTCTCTCTCTCTCTCTCTCTCTCTCTCTCTCTCTCTCTCTCTCTATCTATCTATCCTTCCGTCGATCTGTCCCTCATTTACCTCGCGATATCACTTTTCCCAGAAGCCTCGGGAGAAGAGAAGAACAGGTGTGTTGGTCCACACACGCGAGCGCGCGCGCGCTCTCCTCGCCTCAGCACAGGTCCAGTATCCTTGGATGAGTGTGGATCTAGTCACGCATACAATCGTGAAACGTGGACTGAATTCAAACCCATCCAGGGCCGCTGGACGGGCGTATCGGACGATAATCCCACGCTGCCCAATTTCCCTCTTCTTCCGTCGGAGTTGCTCTCTTCTCAGGACCGATCCCCGCGGAAATTTCCTCGTCCTCGTCCAAAGAGACACAAACGTCGTCGACAGAGCCGGAAAGCAGAGTGATGCGTCCGTCGGGAATGGCATTAGCGGCCTCACTCGTAGTAGGGGCATTCTCGGAGAAGGGGCCCCGTACCGCCGTTCTCTCTTTCTCCTCCCCTCATCCCCGTTCGGCTCTCCGGTCTCTCTTCGTTCCGCGGTCCCGAGCACTCTCCCTTCCTTTCTATCTCTCGTTCGCAGGCAGGCAGTTACCGTCCGTGAGGCCCTTAAGGAGGGGCGAGAGAAGGGACGCTTTTTCCCAAGGCGTCCGGGGATCACAACAAAGAAAGATGCGATTTTCGAAGCGAAGAGCGGAGAGCGAAGCGACCGCTGAGAGACGTTTCTGGACAGCAGCCTGAGAGCGGTGATAGAACGTCTCTTTCTCTCTCGCCATTAAGAGAAGACATGTATACCGGAAGGCGATGCCGTATTCTTGAGTAAAACGCATTCGCTCGCCACGCTTCCGCGAACCAGCGAGATGAATGCCGGATTCTTCTTTTATCAGCTCGCGAAAAGAAAGCGGCGTCCCTACGTATAGCCGTCATATTACGGTCGCTGCAAAGCACCGGATTTTTGGTGGATGCGGTTTCGTGACTCGATTTCGAAAAATCTGAGCACCACTGTGCTCCAGAATCAAAGAGCTCTAACGGCAGTTAGGAATGTCCTCTTCTTACCTGAAATAAACGATTAGATTACCTGAATGCCCAAAGAATTTCAGTCGCCCGTTGGTCCTATGCACTTGGAAAACCAGTAGAAAATAGAAATACCTCGATTATTTCCTTGATTTAATTTGTAACAAAGAACTGATTTCGTAGATGTTTAACAAAATGAGAGAAATACCGCGATTTTCTTCCCGATTTGATATAAACGAACCTCGTGGTTGGTAAAAATGCACGTTTTCCGCCTGTTTGGGAAAGAATTTTATTCTCTTGTCAATTCTTTCTCTTCTACACAGTCTATTCTTCCTACTCCTATTCTCCCTGCAAATGAAGAATTCGAGAAAATGACGCTCTTATTATTTTATACGCTTAGTTAGAAAATATTAGAATTTCGTCGATTTGTTTCGACTTGTTTCGTGGGGAATCAGAAGAGCCTAGAATTGTGGAGCTTCGGAGATTCTCCAGAAAAGACAATGCAACTCGAAAATGTCTGGCAAACACGTCCTTTGTTCGTTCTGAGGTCCTTTGTGGCGATTCCTTTATGCCTTGCTTGCCGCTGTACTTTGGATATTCGCGATATCACGCATTGTCAGTGAATTCCCAGGTACAGGGCACCGATTGTGTTGCGCAACAGCGAGCGTATGCGTGACCTTGAACTTCATCTTTACTTTATCTTTCTCCCACAGCATCCCGAGACGGAAAGCCGGGCGCAGCGGTGGTTCATTTTCGAGATGCGGCGTCGTTTCGGCGCGCAAATAATGCGAAGCTCGAAGTTTCGCCCTTTCGTTAGACGAGAATCCGGACGGTAGTGCGCTTCAATTTCAACGAGCCGAATCTTCCCTCCTTCTAACTTGTTTCTTAGCTTTTCTTCTATGCAAATATATATATATATATATTCGATGACGTCACGACAAAAGGCATAAGCGACAAAAATCTGAAAATAAGATTATTATGCAAATATAACAAAATCAAGGTAAAAAAACGAGCTATAATTAAAGTTAAATGGTATATATATAATAAAACATTTATTTTCAACAAGTAACAATATGAAACGTTTCGACTTTACTCTTAGTCTTCTCTTCAGTCATATTAAACATTCCAATAAGACAATGTTTAAATAAAAATATGCAATAGAAAGAGTTGATAGTTATAAAAAAATAAATATAAAATACATCAATTATATTAAAAAATCAATAAAAGCAATAGATCAATAAATAAATTATATTAAGCTGTGTCACAAAGTTAGCTATACTAAAATGTACAAATTATGGTAATTCGGTTCCGGTCTAAATGTAGAATAGATATTATTATGGAAAACAGGTCGTAAGAGTCAAGCCTTGCATCTAACACTATGGTCGTACCTATCCACCAAAATTTCGAGAAACGTTAATTTTATTATTAATTAATAAAAAAAATTGCACCTTGAATAGCATTCTTTAAATTTTTCTCCATTTTTGGATCTCCTGTAAAATTTGGTAAAAGCCGCCTTTTTGTCGTGATGATGTCGATATACATATCTGAGAAATACGTATCTAACGCGCGAGAGAGGAGAGAGAGAGAGAGAGAGAGAGAGAGAGAGAGAGAGAGAGAGAGAGAGAGAGAGAGAGAGAGAGAGAGAGTTCGTGCATCCTTTTTATAGAATTGCACTCTCCGGTGTTCCTCTCGATCTCGAATGCATTATTTTCTTACCGCAAACCTCCGTGGTAAACATCGCGCGGGATTGTTAGGCGTCTAAAATCCGGTTGTGAACCGCTTGGGGTATTAGAGGGCCGCTAGAAACCGAGGAAACTCGCGATAAAGAAAACGACAACACGGATAATCGTAAACGAAGAACGCGCCAGAAGCGTTGGCGAGGCAATCGACGATTCTCGAGATAAACTCACGTAGTCGAATTGGGATTGTTTTGGAAGAAATATTATTCTACTTACTATATAAATTCGAAAAAACGCGCAAGAGACGAATGATCAACGATAAAAACAACATCGAGATGAAAATCGATCATCGTGAATTATTTAATAATTAATTGTTCGTTGATTTTTCGAAGCAAATTCGAAAATCGATATTTTTAAATTAGAGCTTTTTCTAGAATAAACGATTTGCTTGTAGAGAACAGTCCGGCGTCTAGCAGGTATAAGCGCGAGGTCACGATTTATGATACCTCCATTTTGACAGGAAAAATCGGAGCACCACTGTCGAGAGCTACGGACGCTCTAAAGACGGTTGAGAATAGAGAGGGAGAGGGAGAGTAGGCGAAAGAGAAGGAGAGAACGAGCGCTAGGTCGTGGAAAGCGAAGGGGAAGGAGCGAGGTGAAGCTCGCAATTGTCGTTTCCATAGTGATTTATACCTCGAGAGCCCGGCCAGGAGCATCCAGGGAGAATCCTAAGGCGAAAAACCGGACCGGTGCGAAACCGATCCGGGAATTCGATTCGAGCGCGCTCTGTTAGCGAAACGATGAACTATTAAGAGACAGGACGACACCGTTGGTCTCAAGCGCGGAATTTTATCACGGCGCCATCTGTTGAAACTAATAAGAACCTTGTATTCAATCTTTCTATTACCGACTGAAGATAACTGCGAATTTCACTCGCCGGTTCCGGGGGTTTAATATGGGGTGCGTTCAGGAATTACGCCCAGATAAAGGGCGGTATTCATAGGCCGGGATTCATAGTCGAATCTTATTTCAAGACCGTCTCAAGTAATGTCTTAAGATGCTAATACGGCTCTGGGGGGCTATTCTTGAAATCGTTCGTTTATAAACGAATTCGTTTATAAACGAACGATTTCAAGAATAGCCCCCCTGTGATTACTTGCTGACATCTCAAGACAATACTTAAGACGGTCTTAAATATAAGAATCGACTACCGGCCATAGGGTGGATTCCGTAAAGCGCATATGCGCACATTTTTCTATAGTAAAGCGGGGAGCACACACTTCTCCATAACGTATAACGCATAAGGAAATCAGCCAATCAAAATCCTCGGAACAAGGAGTAGGGTTGAAAATAAAGGATTCTGATTGGCTGATTTCCTTATGCATTATGCGTTTTGCGTTATGGAGAAGTGTGTGCTCCCCGCTATAGTATGTGTGACATGAACTATACACCAGTGACCAGAGTTATCTGGACTGCGTTCAGAAATTCTACTCGACGGGTAGAGTAGCCTTTATTGACCAATCAGGACAAAAAGAACAAAAATTTCTTTATTGGTTAATAAACGCTACTCTACCCATCGAGTAGGATTTCTGAACGCAGCTCTGGACGTAATTTCTGAACGCACTCATGTAGTTGAAGTTCGGAGCGTTCTTGGAGCGAAAATTAAAATGCATTTTGTGCCAAAATGTACAAGTGTGAAGACAATCTCTAAAATCACTGAAAGTAAGAAAAAAATAGTTTATTGAGATTCGAGGTCCGGAAGTGCTCCGTTCAGTAGGAAGTAGATTATATATACATTATATTATATATATATGTATATATATTGTAATTATGTAGTTTTGTTCATAAAATGTAAATGAAAGAAAGAAATGATAAAGTTTGGTTTTTTAAATTAAAATGCTTGTGTATGTGGAATTATCAACATATAATTATTTAAAATGTTTGACAAATAGATATCACCCCAGGGAGAAATGGCAATCTGATCGATGTCGGATCGACATCGATTAGACGTTATCGACGTCTGATCGATATCGATCCGACATCGATCAGATTGCCATTTCTCCCTGGGACATTATCCTTATTAAAATTATGTGTAAATTATTAACATACTGATCAAACAAAATTCTAAGCTCATCTTTCTATATTTATATGTGTCTGTGTAAGAAATTCTACTAACTAAATTAAACGCCAATTAGCTTATCTAATAATACATACACAATTTTGTTAACGTGGATAGAATCATTAACTTTTATTATTCGATACGTGAAAAGAAAGATTAAATATTACAGACGACGAATTACATGATAGTTAAGATACCTAGTTAATTTTGCTGCAAGCAATTGTGCCAGTTGAATTAATCGTCGATCAAGTGTTAATTGGACTTTAGTCAATGTCACTCTCAAGGCATGCGAGAGTCAACTCTTTTCATCTATATGTATCGTTGTGATATCGGGATTATAATAGACTTCTTCCATAAAAGTCTGTCATAGGCTACGAATACACCGTGCGTTTAAGCCGCGGCCTATACCCCAAATTCGACCTAAAAGGTGACCCGAGGTCACCTACCAAGTGTTTACAGCGATCGTTTAGGTCCAATTTGAGGTATAGGCCGCGGCCTAAACGCACGGTGTAAACTAGGTCATAATTTATACTGCTATCGCGAATAAATGGATCTAAATAACTACTGGGTCTAGTTGAAAGTCGCAGTGATCAGGGGCGTCATTACCGTCTTGGTGGCCATGGTCAAAACCAGGCCTCACTGTCTAGGCATGAAATTCCATGCCTTGGAATCTACAGATAAAATAATTTTTCCCGAAAAAAAAAAGTTTTTTATTTTACTTACAAAAAGGTTTTTGAAATTCGCGCCGTTGAAATTAAAATGGCTGCATGAGAAACCAGGGCTGCGTTCAGAAATCCTACTCGACGGGTAGAGTAGCCTTTATTGACCAATCAGGACAAAAAGAACAAAAATTTCTTTATCATGATTAGTTAATAAACGTTACTCTACCTATCGAGTAAGATTTCTGAACGCAGCCCAGAAGTTCGTGGTATTAGGGCTGCGGTCCACTTGACGTTACAAATGCTTCGAAGCGTTCAAATGACCTATCAGAAGAAAGAATTTTACAAATTGACCAATCAAAGAATTCTTCAAAGCATTTGTAGCATCAAGTGGACCGTAGCCTAGGTTTGTTTTCTGTTCCTGAACTGGCTGTACTAGTTCAGAGTTTATCCTTTTCCTTCTAATGTGGAGTAA
>NJRP01000029.1:1333093-1379604 GCA_003063835.1 Aphaenogaster floridana
CATAAAATGTAAATGAAAGAAAGAAATGATAAAGTTTGGTTTTTTAAATTAAAATGCTTGTGTATGTGGAATTATCAACATATAATTATTTAAAAATTAGTACGAAAAGCTGTCTCTTATACACATCTAGATGTGTATAAGAGACAGAGAGTTAAGACTATACTTCAGATGGTCTTAAAATAAGAACCGACTATGAATACCGGCCTAAAAAAGATAAACTCTGAACTATAGTGCAGCCAGTTCAGGAACAGAAAACAAACCTATTTTCTCTGACTAATTTTGTGAGTACACAAAAACTAGTAAAATTATATTGTTGATACCCGGTTCCTCTTGCACGAATGAGCGCTCCTTTTCAACTCTCCGGCGATAAAAAAATTACTACAATGCTCCAGAAAAGATTGAATGATTCTAGACATATTATCAATATACACACATACCGCGATATGATCGTAAGATTTAGATATTGATGTATAATTATTAAATACTTTTATTAGCAGGCATAACTTAAGAATGCAAATATTCGCTATTACTTATAAGAAAAAAAATTATAATTGTTTATTTATTTATCGTTTGTTGAGCATTTGTTCAATTTTCACTTAATTAGTTTAAATTCAACTTGCCCCAACTCCCTTCCTCCCCCTAACGGGTCGCCAGGCTGACCAGGGCTGCGTTCGGAAACGTCACCCGAGTGCCCCCGGGTATCTTTTATCCTTGTTGTTCACCGAATGTTAAACAAGGATAAAATGATACCCGGGGACACTCGGGTGATGTTTCCGAACGCAGCCCAGGACTCGCGAAAAAACGTAATGACGCCCCTGGCAGTAGATCATTTAATGAAATGTTGATAAAAAGGGTTATCAATCTATTCGAAAATGATTCCGTTCGGAATGATAGTCATTTGTCCTATATTTTGTCCTTTATTTTTTGGATTTATTCCAAACGGAATCGTTTCGGAATAGATTCATAATATATGTGCCCAGATATGCTAGCCGATCTGCTTGCCGATGATTCGCGTTTATCGCTTCGGCTTTGCAGAAGGATCTGCCACATTCAACGGATGCAGTAAGTAAAACGGATACGGTAAGGACACAGCGGCTATTCTAGGACGGAAGTACACATATACACGTGCACGTGTGTTTAATAGCCACGGAGTTCGTCGCTCTCCACGATATATTTGCGGTGCTCTCTAAAACTGTCTCGTGTCCACGTAGGAGTCTAAACCGCCTCAGACTCGCGAGTCTTGTCTCCTCTCGGTCTTGTTTTCGACTCTCTTCGACGCCTTCAAAGACGAGGTGAGAGGCGGCAGCTAGAAATGATTAGTCGAAGCGACGTCGATTTGATGTGCGTCGATGAATGGTCGATGTTAAATACTGGTTGATATTTTTCAATTTTCGTCATTTTCGCCTTCATTGTAATTGTTTTTATGCTAATTAAACAATTGCGAATATTTCTATAAGATTCCCATTGTCTTTCGGTCAATTCTATATCAAACTGACACAAAATCGGAAAGTGTATTCGATGTAGAATTAGCCCAAAAGGCAATCGAAATCTTGTAGAAATATTCGCAAATGCTCAATTAACGTAAAAAACAATTGTGATGAGATCGAAAATGATATAAAAATATCAACCAGTATTTGACATTGACCACCCGGATAGCACAGAGAATCGAAAAAGAATTCTTTTTTATATCACCAATTCTGAATTCTTTTTTAGATGCAAAAAGAATTCTTTTTAGAAAAAGAATTCTTTTTAGAAAAAGAATTCTTTTTGCATCTAAAAAAGAATTCAGAATTGGTGACATAAAAAAGAATTCTTTTTCGATTCTCTGTGCTATCTGGGCATTCATCGATGCATCGACGTCGATTCGCCTAATCATTTCTGGCTGGGAGGAAAAACAAACCGCAACGCAGGAATGTTGTGCGACATAAAGGGTGCATTCCGTTTCTCGCATGATGCGCATGATGCATCATTTATCCTTGTCCATCAAATGTTAAACAAGGATAAATGATGCATCATGGGAGAAACGGAATGCACCCAGAGTCTCAGCGATGTGCGAAGCGAGGAAGCGCGTAATAACAGGTGGACGCGCGAACCTCGCGGGCTCAAAACCGATTATTAAAGTCGCAAAAAAGGGGGGAAAGGATTGAACTTTATAACGCGTACGCTCCGGCGTGATTGGGTCGGCCGCGAACGCGTCGGTTACGCAATCGCATGACCCTACATAGTCGGATAAGCGTGACGAGCGAGTCATGGGCATAGGCGGCGTGCTCCTGGGACGGGCGTAGAACGGGTACGCGCCGAAGCTATAAGAGACCGTCGTTCTCCCGCCGAGCCACCAGTCTCAGGCCGAGATCGTTGGAGGGAGTTACATCGCCAGCTCCGTTCAAACGGCCACATCCGTTCAAACGCACCGACGCTTTCAACGGCTTCAGGTTTCCGCGTGGCTCATCTTCGTCCCATCGTTTGCCATCGTTCTCCGAGATAGTGCAAGATGGTAAGTGGAATCGACCTCTCCCGCGATCGTAAACGTCTGGTCCTCTTCCTTTAGAACGGCGAAACTTTCTTTTGTGCTGCGCGGCAGATCGTTGAACTGTGTCGCTGAATCTCAAGCTGGGTATGCACCTAGCGAACGAACAACGAACGCGAACCGCCAAAGCGAATGCGAATAGAACGTTCGCGATTCGCGTTCGGCTCGGTTCCCTCATCAGGCGGTACATCAAAGACGATTCGCATTCGCTGTTCGTTCGCTAGGTGTATACCCAGCTTCATGCGTAGTAGATGCGTACATGGGTGGCGAGCGAAGGCCGGGCTTGAATGGCGGCCTGCCCGACTACTAGTGACTACTTGTCGGCCGCGTAGCACAGAATCGAGATCGAGCCACGCGTAACCCCCGATCGATATGGGCAAAAATCAAACCCGGATCTTTCGTTGACGAGCATGAGTGCCGCAAGCATGAGGGGGGAGGGGGGGGAGCCAAGGAGGAGCATATGCCCCTCCCCCCCCAAATATTAACCCAGCAAACACAGAACATAGCAGCAACATTGCGGCAATGTTGCAATATTGCTGTAATGTTGCTACAATGTTACAACATTGCCGCAATGTTGCTGCAATGTTCTGTTTGCTGGGAATTTTTTCAGTTTAGAATGATTTATGATTGACAACCAGATAATTTTTTGTTTGCAATTTTATATCATTGAAAATAAAAATCTGCATAAATATTCTTTAACACTTACCACCGCCGCGCCGGTCGAATGACCGTTTTTAAACTTTTGATAAAAATTCTGCATTCATATGTTATCGCTTTTCCTCAATTGACTTCACGACTTTTTCTTAATATACATATAATCCGGTTCGGTAGAAATAGGTATATATATAAATTGTCGGTAGCTTAATTTAGTGTTGAAAAATATTATTTGAAAATACGTTCGTTGGGCACCCCTATAACAAAAATATATTTATACTCGGCCCCCCTTGAAAAAAAATTGTAAGGGCGCCCATGTTGACGAGCAACTGCTCTGACGGCCCCTCCCGAGGCATACAATCGCAACAAAGAGCGAAAGAAGAGAGAGCGTCGGAAAGAAGAAAGAGAGAGAAAGAAGAAGCTAAACTTCTTTTCCCGAGGCTATTCTGGATCATTCGATCCCTTTTCTGCGTGGTACTGTGGCCCTTCATTTTGAGCCGGATATCCAACTAGGGATTAGAAAAAGAAGAAAGAGAGAGAGAGAGTACGGCCTCCGTTATCGGAGAGATCTATCAATCCTTATAAAACTGACCGGGGCAGCATATTTTATCTAAGGACGGATCTTCTCGATTGGCGCGAGTGACGTCGCCGCGAGCGACGTTCGCGATTGCATTACGTTGTGGCTACTTTTAGAAGCAAAAAATCGCACGACGCAACGCGACAAGCTCCGCTGCAGTTTGCCTCCCGTTAGCAGCGAAGAAATTTTGCCGGGCTTTCACAAGAGTATAACGGCTGTATTCTACTTATATATTCGATCTCTTCTGTCCCTGAAGCATCCTACGTATACGCATATATATGCATTATAGTCAGCATTGTACTCAGATATGTCTTTGTTATATGATCGAGCACTTTTTCCGTTTTAAATCATTTATAGTTATCATGTTATTTATCATTTATAGTTATAATTAGAATTCAAGATAGAATTCTATTTGTAATTCTACATGCTGTACATATGTGTGTGTACTTTGATATGTCGATTCTTGGAATATTTTTCCATGGAATGTACCATGGAATACATGAAATTATAAGTAGAATTTTATCACAAATTACGGATCTAAATTATAAATTTAATTATATATGTAGAATTCTAAAGTAGGTTTTAGCAAAAGAATGAGTCGGTGTGTTATCGTGTTGGACTGCAGCTTGTAATGTCTTTTGCAGCGTGAATGCATATCCGTCCACGTAGGGCAGGCGGGAGTACAAATTGGAAATGCTTGCTGGGAGCTGTATTGCTTGGAGCACGGTATTCAGCCCGATGGGCAAATGCCGTCAGACAAGATACTTGGGAGCGGTGATGACAGTTTCAATACTTTCTTCAGCGAAACCGGTGCCGGAAAGCACGTACCCAGAGCGGTCTTTGTCGATCTCGAGCCGACCGTCGTGGGTGAGTGCGACATAGTTTATTATTACGAGATTCTTTAAGATAACCGGATCTGACGGGCCTATGTTTTTTTTCAGATGAGGTACGTACCGGTACATACCGGCAACTCTTCCATCCGGAGCAGCTGATAACCGGCAAAGAGGACGCCGCCAACAATTATGCGCGCGGCCATTATACGATCGGCAAGGAGATAGTGGATCTTGTCCTGGATCGCGTTCGCAAACTAGCGGATCAATGCACGGGGCTTCAAGGCTTCCTGATCTTTCACTCGTTCGGCGGCGGTACCGGTTCCGGCTTCACGTCCCTGTTGATGGAACGACTGTCGGTGGACTATGGGAAAAAGTCGAAACTAGAATTCGCGATTTATCCGGCGCCCCAGGTCTCGACGGCCGTTGTCGAGCCGTACAACTCGATCCTCACCACGCACACCACCCTCGAGCACTCCGACTGCGCGTTCATGGTGGATAACGAGGCGATATATGACATCTGCAGACGTAATTTGGACATCGAGCGGCCGACTTACACCAATCTGAATCGCTTGATCGGCCAGATCGTGTCCTCGATCACGGCTTCGCTGCGCTTCGACGGCGCGCTCAATGTCGATCTGACGGAATTCCAGACGAATTTGGTGCCTTATCCCAGGATTCACTTCCCCCTGGTCACCTATGCCCCTGTCATATCCGCGGAGAAAGCCTATCACGAGCAGCTCTCCGTCGCTGAGATCACGAACGCCTGCTTCGAGCCCGCGAATCAGATGGTCAAGTGTGACCCTCGTCATGGAAAATACATGGCGTGCTGCATGCTCTATAGAGGCGACGTAGTGCCGAAGGACGTTAACGCGGCAATTGCGACTATCAAGACCAAGCGCAGCATTCAATTTGTTGATTGGTGCCCCACGGGATTCAAGGTCGGCATCAATTATCAGCCGCCCACCGTCGTTCCCGGCGGTGATCTCGCCAAGGTGCAGCGTGCCGTTTGCATGTTATCCAACACGACGGCGATTGCCGAGGCCTGGGCGCGGCTCGATCACAAATTCGATCTGATGTACGCGAAGAGAGCCTTCGTGCATTGGTACGTCGGCGAGGGGATGGAGGAGGGTGAGTTCTCAGAGGCGCGGGAGGATCTCGCAGCATTGGAGAAAGACTACGAGGAAGTCGGTATGGACTCCACCGATGCAGAGGAGGGAGACGGTGCGGAGGAATATTAAATATTACCGATCGAGAGTCCTACTCCTGTCTCTTCGTATTTCGTACATTTATATTATGTTGCTTGCCACCTATTATCGCTTACTGCGAATTTTTTTTGGTATGATTTTGTAATGTAAATCCAAAGCGATTTTTACTTTACTATTAACTTCATCCACTGCTTCCGATTCCAATCTGATCCTTGTGGAATTTTCGACGAGAGGAGCGTATTCGTTTCCTTACAATCTGTCATTCGGTGTTTATCATCGAAGAAATAACTACTGAGAAATACAAGCACATCTAAAAATACTTTCTCTTGTGTATTTTGTTGTAATATTATTTATATATTATATCAACCATTATACAATAATAGATTGCAATAATATACGTCTTCGATCATACAATTATTATCGATCATTACATGATACGTGAATACAAGTGAAGGATGAGAGGAGAGGAGGCGAGAAGAAAGTATATATGGGCGAATATTTCTTCACAGATGTATCATAGTCAAGTCGATGAAGCACGTGATTTCGCGATGAATCGTCGTTCGAGGAAGAAAGCACGACGTGCAAATTCGTTTGCATCACGAGCTCAGCTCGCAATTTCTTGCACTTTAGATATAATGTGGCGATGGTACTTGTGTTGATTAATAATAAAACTATAATAATAGTAATAATAATATTTATATATAATATTTTGATAAACTAAAAAATATGATAATGCGAATAATAATAATAATCACGGTCGTCAACATCAATTTCGATAAAAACAGCACAAAATGAAATATATCCAAATTTCCATCTCGCGCATGCATTGATAAAAACAAAAAACTTACAAGCCAATGTGCATGTGCGCTTTATTTCGTTCTCATTATTATCTATTCATCTAGTCCTCCCAATCACTTCGAGCATGAATGATTCATAATGCTCAAACTGTTAGAACAGCACTATATATCCTCCTCGTTTACATATACTCGGTTCTACGTACAACACGACTGTGTTCTACGTAGATATACATACAGTTATACATATGTTATATATAGATATAACGCCGACTTTATTTGTACAAAACACACGTTGTATAAGCGGTCGATCGTCAATTACAGACGAAGAACGTAATCATTAGTGCTCGAATTATCAATTTGAACAACACTCCTCGACAGCTTCAACAAGCCAGAGTAAACCACGAAGAATTGCAACGTTCCGCATTCGCGACTTTGATCGCTCTTTAAGTAATTTCGTACTTCATTAAAACATTTGACCACTTCAAAGACAACACGATTCTGGAAAAAGACATCCTTACTTGCTTGGTCCAACCAAGTTCGACTTGTTGAAGTTACTGCAAAAAGCTGTTATTTAACTGCAAATGACACGTGACGACCAAAGGCAAATCGAACGATCACTCAATTGCAGTAAATCAATAGATACGGTAAAGATTGAAACGGATGTCGAGTGTTAAGACTAATCGATTGACGAAGGTACGAAAGGCACGTTTTTACACATCAATGAGTAATTAAATCAGTTATAAAAGCAAAAGAAAAGCAAAAATTATTACATGGTTCTCTGCGCTTCTATATGTACAATGAATATTCGTCATAATAAACTCCGATTTAAATAAACTATTTCGTTAGGTCGAATATAGATAAAATTGAAAATTTTGTGAAAGCACACGTCGCCGTACTTCGGTTCCACTTCAGTTCCGCTCTGATTCTACTTTACTTTATATCTTTTTAATGGACGTATCCTAAGCTTACCAATTGTTCGAATTTAGCAACGATACAAGCTGAAAGTCGCCGTGAGGCACGACTTACTGTCAGCATTACGCTATTGTTTTATTGAGTTGATATAACTTATAAAGTATTATGTCGATATAAGCGCCAATCGATAGACAGTTGTAATAAAGTTTTCAACTCGGTAACAATCGTAATCGACGGGATATCGTACGGCACAAATTACTTTATACATATCACGAAGACGAGTACTCCGGGAGTCAGAGGCGATTTCTATTGTCCGGGATGCTTTTGATACAGAGGATGGTCGTGAGATCCGTATTCTCGCAACGCATTTCTTTCGCACGCCAGCTTCAAATTCTAGAACACAGCCTTTCGCATTCACTTCTACTTCTCTTTTTCTTCGCGATAAAGCTGACTCAGTATCGCTTAATAGAATCCACGAATCGTTCGAGATATAATATGTTTCGTATTCGATCAACATTCGCGTAAAGTTTGTGCCCCGCGAACTATTGCATACCTCCATCCCTCTGTTTCAAGAGGGACCATACGAAAATTTTCTCTTAATCTAAAAATTATCTGTTACAATCAAAGAATTGAGACAATTTTGAGATAGAGGAAAAAATAGAGTAGAAGCAAATAGCAACGATGACCATAATAGCAACAACGTCGACAACGACGAGAGTGACTATGATAATGGCGATGGCGGCAATAATAATAATGATGATGATGATAACGATAACGATAACGATGACGATGATAAAGATGATAATAACGAAGACGACGACGGCCGCAGCAACGACGATGACGACGTTGGTGTCGATATCGACGACAACGAGCAGAAAGAGGACGACGAGAATTACGACGGCAACGGCGTCGATATTGGCGAATAAAATAATAACGACGACTACAATGATGACGCCTCTCTCTCTCTCTATCTGTCTGTTTTTCTTTGTCGCAAAGTATGCATATGTAACTCTTTATTGCGTTACACACAAACGGGATAGGAGAGGCAGAATTAAATAGCGGATTAAATACATTAGCGCGACGCTTAACAAATTAAAAACGTAAAAACATTAACAGTACAATATAGTTTCCTTATCGTAGACGTAATGCGATGGCAGTCTTGAGTCCTGGAAAGATGCTGTGATTGTTGCTCGTTCGCTTCGATTTTTCCCCGCGCACCTCCATCCACCTTCGTTTCATCTTCCGCCATTCGTCTGTGCTTCGTTATTCGTCGAATCTCGTCCTTTATTTTAAACCGAGCTCGTTTCGATCTTGAGTTTAAACTTGCATGTTCGTTTTATTATTTACGAGAAGCTTTTGCTTGTGGCAGTGTCTGAAAATATAGATGTTAACTCAACGTCAATAACGCTCGGTCTTACTGCATATACGCTTCGCATTATGTATACATTTATTTATTTATTCATTTACGCGAATATAATTCTACCAGAAAATGACTTCTTGCTCTTCGCTGCAGCCATATGAATGAAATTTAGCGCGAGCGCGTCTAATCTCTAAAGGAAAAGCTTTGGACTTTTCTTCCATACCTTCAATGAGCAACGCCCGGGATCAACAAATTAACCACGTCGACTGGGACGATCGATCGAGCGAGCGAGCGAGTTGCTGAAATATTTCATTATTCAACGGAGAACAGCAGTACTTTCCAAAATTACAGTCGATATTATTAGAGAGGAAACGTCTGAAAGAAGAAATAGCGACTCGCTCGGTCGTATGATCGATTTGTAGATTATAAGATTATAAGAAACGCTTCAGCATAAGCATACTAATGTTTATAAGAAAGAGATAATGACATTCGATAAATCCGTACATATATTTGTTCGCAAATCTAAATATTCTTTATGTCGATATAAAAATTCAGATAATAAAACAGATTGATTTGGTGCCGCTTACCTGAGCTACGACTACCTACGCCTCGACCGACTTCTTCTTTTCTTTCTTCTTTTTAAGGAAGGATGGCGTCCTAAGGCCCTTCTTCTTCTTCTTTTCCTTCTTTGGCGATTCCTCGCTAACGCTCACATCCTGCGACATGGAACCCTTAACACGGAAGGTCCCAACCGTAACCATAAACCTTTCTGCATGCACATGCATAGAGCGTCGAACTTTCACGCTTAATCGTTCTATTAGCCAATTATCTGGTCGCATGCAAATCGATACAACAGAAGAGTTTGTAGAAAGCGAATCTATGAACGGCTATGCCGGCTGTATTGATGAAAATTGATGCAAGGAGTGAAGCGACAATTCGCTCGAATCGAACACGTTGTATCTCTTGTAACATTGTAAATTGAGAAATATCTCATTCCATATTTCATTGCGAAAACAGCGTTCCCATGTGTTAACGAATGCATTAGGAATGTGACGTAATGTGAAAGAAACCCGACATATACGGATACATATGCGGAGATTTGTACAAGTTCATTATTTTAGAGAGTGAATCTAGAGCTAACAAAAAACCGAATGACACTGATCGTTTAAGACTTTATTTTCTAAGTTATAATAGATAAAAACAAAAAATTTGAAGTGCATACAATTGTATTAGTTATTGAAAAGAGAAAGTTACAGAAGTAGATGAGTACTTCGAATATTTGCTTCAATTTACTATAACTCGAAAAATGAAACCTAAACGATTTATATTCATATGATACTTTTTTTCGGGCTCTAGATTCATCTGAAGTGTCAACGATTAATTATGTGTGTGTGAATCGTTCTGAATATGAATAATAAAACACGTAAGAAATTAACGCGTTACAGCCCGATTCCCCGCATATGGTATATCGTGTGCTTTGATATTAAAAGTATTGCGACAAACCTCTTTGCTACTTTGCGAAAAAGTACTGTGATGAGCGTCCGAGTGATCGCCGTTTACGGTATTCTCTCCTAGAACACAAATAATGAATTATTCGGGACGTGAATCCTCAGATCGTTGTATTATAATAATAAGATAATCGAATCCGCGCGTAAAGCAACGGCAACGAGTTAACCGATATAATTGCAAAGCAATCTGTAAGCCAAAGGATTGAAATTAATCCCACCAAGCCTAGACAGCTGTCAATTATGTGTCATCGTACTTTATGAAAGATGAAAAGAAGCCAGAGAAAGAGACACCTTACCTTTTGAAAGACGGCGTTGGTTGATACTCGCCAAAGTATACTCGCTCGTAGTTCGTTCACATCAAATCAACCATTCCCAAGCAAACATGTTTTAATATCGGTCATTCGCAGCTTGCAGGATGCATGTATACCATCAAAGGGATAACGGGATAAACGGGGATTAATGCAGATCCGAATAGAGACGGGTGCAAAAAAATGATAAGAAACGTTATATGCAAACTTTTATAACATCAAACGCTTCAAAGCTGTCGCGGTAAATATTTGAAAATGTATTATATAAATGTATTATATTATAAAGCATTCGCAATGCGAATTAACATAGTTACAATATCGTTGGAAGGAGGTAGTGTAAGTGCATAACAATCGATTAAACTTATTTGCATATATATCAAGAAAATAAAGCAAAAAATTAACACATTGCACATTAAAATTAATACATTGCACTAAACAACAAAATCCTTCGTCACAAGCAAAAATAAGCAAAAATAAAAAAGAAAAAAGAGCAGAAACAAAATTGAAAATATCGGAAAACAAACGATATTAGTACTCTTATAAATGTCAATGCTAATTTACACGTAAGAAATTGTCAAAATTTTCCTTTTCGATCCAGATGTGCTTAAGTGGGTATTACATTGAGCGTCTTGCCCATGGGCAAAACGCTAAGTGTAATCGAGGAAAACCACGTGGGCAAGACGACATCGTCATGCCTCCGCATTATTCAACTCGTTGGATATTTTCTGCTAACTTCGCGGCATAACGCTAAGTGTAATAGGTTCCGTGGGCAAAACGAAGTCGTTTTTGTTTACTGCGCAAGCGCTAAGCGATCAGCCGGATTTTCGGTTTTTTTTTTAAGTGCTTTCTGAACATCGGCCTATCATAAGCAATTGATCCATATACAGTATTATTCGATCAGCCAAGCGGTTAAGGAGCAGTAGTGATTACAAGTGTTGCAAAATCGGATATAGAGGGGCTACGCTTGTTTCGCTCACTCCGCCCCAATAATTTTGAAGTGTTGTATAAACCGTACAGCAGTAGCAAATCATCAGCTTCGCGTTCAGACATTTTGACAATACTGACAGGTCTCAGCGCTGTTGTTCTCCTCCAGCACTGAGCGCTAACCTCAAGCCCAGCTGCAAAACGCTAGGTGTAATAGTGTTTAAAAACAGCGTTTTGCCCCTTTGTCTTGAAGTCAGAGTCTTGCCCATGAGCAAGACGCTCAATGTAATACCCACTTTTTAAAATCGATCGCGCACGTGATGCGCTTTGTTCGCGCATAAAGGGACGGTAGAATTATAAAAGCTACGAGAAAAAAATAGAATCATCAAAACTTCTTCTTGGTCGTTGTTCGATTCCGAACGTCGTGATCCGACATCAAAACTTAATAGACACTAAAATCACGCGAGTTTCTTAGCATCTAACGTTTGCGCGCGCGTTACTTGTACGAAGGAAGAAGTCTCTCTTTGCCAGCTTAAGATATGTAGAAAATCGGCGCGTTGAACAGGCTAAATAAAACGCGCGCAAAATGGCATGCAAGATCGAGTGTACAAAATATTCGATATCGTACGCTGTTCACATACGTGAATAAGAGAAAGAAATTTTAAATAGAGCAACCGACAAGCTAAAACGCCGTTGTGATGCGGTTGCGTACATTGATGAGTCAATCATCGAAACGCCATTCTCTCTTCCATCGAGGAAAAGGATATTTTTTGGTAATTCAATTAAACAATCATCAGAATTAAGATAAAGCATAACGTCGTCTTTCTGAAAGACGAGTGGAGGGCTATGCGCTCAATCGCGAATTGTCAGCGAGAGCTTTCTCCAGGCGCATGAACTCTTTAGTGTCGTACGAGTACGACATGCAATCTATGGAGGAATCCCAAACGTCGCACCGTTCCTCAAGTTCGTTAATCTCGTCGTTATCCGAGATGCCGACGGAGCTAACATCGGAGATTGTATAGGTGTCGTCGAGGGAAACGGACTTCCTCGCGGCATTCGCTGCCGTAGTCTCTTTGACAACATCGCAAGCTTCCAAGTTACGCAACGGCTCATCGTCAGGATGCTTTAAAGCGGACGCGACGGAGTCGACGGCCTCGCGCGGAGCATCGTCCGGCTCCTCGCTTATAGGCGTCAGACAACTCACTTTCTCCCTTATCGATTCGTCCTCCTCGCGGCAATAGGAGCATCGATCGCACGGCCACGTTTCCATCTCTGATTTTATCATGGCTGCGCTTTCACCGCCCTTGGCTTTACCGATCTTGATACGGCGATCGTCGTCGATCAAATCTTTACCGAGTATTCGATAGACGTTCGGCGACATGTCCGCATATTCGTCCGTCGAGACTTTGACGATGCGAAAATTTAATTCCAAAGCGCTATCGTCGATGGCAACAATCGGCAACGTCTTCGCCACGGTGCAGAACTCGATCACGGCGGAGGATTCGCGATCCTCCATCTCGTGTACCCTGTTTTCACAATCCCGATTATCGCAATCGTTAAAGTC
Organism: Aphaenogaster floridana; assembly: GCA_003063835.1. Classification (NCBI taxonomy): domain Eukaryota; kingdom Metazoa; phylum Arthropoda; class Insecta; order Hymenoptera; family Formicidae; genus Aphaenogaster; species Aphaenogaster floridana. The sequence goes on from NJRP01000029.1 coordinate 1,346,263, forward strand.
CGACGACAGATTTCCCAGAAAGCCTTTCATCCGACAAATACTGTCAACGTCGTTGCTGAACGTTGCGAAAACATTCGACATGTGCGCCTGATCGGCAGACTCTATGAGTGAGCACTCGCGACGGTAGCCGTCGATCAAGTTGCGCACAATTTCCCTCACGATACCGAGGTCGTAAATAGAGGAATCTAAAAGCAGCAGAACGTAAATGGACTCGATAATCTCGGCGATAATTTGCTGCGCGGCTTCTAGAGCGTCGTATGACGGCGCTTCGTCGGATGCATTAAGATCAGCGATGATCTCGTTAGCAGATTCGTTGATCCCGTTGAGGAAGACTTCGCCATCAATGTCCTTTAATTCGCGGATCGTGCGGCTAGGTAGCTCGAGTATGTCGGAACCGCTCGCCGAGTGCCTCTCGGATACGGGCTGTTCCATCTCCGCATAGCTGCTACTGTCGCTCAACGATCTGCGATCTCGCGTGGACTTGATGCACTCCGTCTTGGTCGTCGGCTCTATCCATATGTAATCGCTCAACGGCTCATCGTTGTCGCTTCTCGTTGAATCGGACTGCCACTCCGAGCGTTCTGCTAAATCGCGCGAGGTATCGTCGTTGCCGCTCTCGTCTTCAACGGCCGCCGGCGGGGTCAAGCTGTAAATGAGGCTCATATTCGTCGAGTCCAGATTATACTTGACGCAGGTATCTGTGTCGGGCAACGCGTCCAGCTCCGTCCTCGAAGAGGCGATATTCACGTCGATGCTCTCGACGATCTTCGTGATATCGTTGCAATACGATTCATATGAGTCGGCCTCTTTGTTGTTCGGCCAAGTGCTCTCGCACATTGAGCTTTCGATCCAAGATCGAACGCTTTGTTTCTTCAGCTCCACCGTCGACTTCAGCTCGCCGTTTATTTCCTTATCTGCCGACGCCTCTTTATCTTCACCGCATTCATAACGATCGATGGAACGCCCGTCGCAGTTATTGGAAGATAAATCGCTCAGCGGTGAGTTTTCCTCGTTATCGCTGTTATCACATTGAAATGTTTCAGCGCAGCTGCGCGCAAGTGTCATTTCCGTGTTCGTCGCCGTTGTTGTTGTCGATGTGTGCTGTTGTTGTTCGTTACTCATGCCGACCGTCGAGTCCGATTTATCTCCACAAGTTGTCGAAGACTCCGTTTTTACAGAAGCAACCGTCTCAATCGTTGGACATTCAGCGTTGGACCTTTCACGGTGTTCTATTTCCTCCTCTATCTGACTATCGCCGTTTGTACAGGACACGATATTACGCGAACTCGGCCTTGTCTCTTTCACGTTAACACGTTTAACGAAACTCGGCTGCGCGATATTCGTCCATGTCACAAAATGCATCGCGACGTTGTTGCTCGACTGTATCTCACCGTTCAGATTCTTAACGTGTCCTTTCGTACTCGCGTTTGTCAGAGGTGCGTCAAATAGTTTTACATGATGAACATACGGTTTTTTATTCAAGCCTACTGTGGAATTTCGTTTAAATATTGACTCATCCTTCCCATTATTCGAGCTTGTCGTTTTCGCTTTCGATAATACAATCAAATCCGTTGTTGAACTCTGTTGACGTTCGAGATTCTCGAAAAATTTCCGCCTCGCCTCATAACGCGATTGTACGAAAGCCTTGTCCCGACAGATCGCATTCGGCTCGACTTGACTTCGCCCGTTAACGAGCGTTTTCGCACGTGTGATTAGAAGAGGTTTCTTTCGTTCGGCAGTCGTCGAAGCTCTAACGTTTTCCAAACGGGGGCTATCGTAAGGACGCTCGGAGAACCGCCGGCCGCAGTACATTCGCGCACGCACGCTGCTCACGCTGCTGCAATTGCTGGCTAGTTCGTAATCTGCAAGTATTACGTCCAAATGTACATCTCGGACATGGGAACCGGCGAACGATCGATCGGTTTGCTCGCTTTGGAGAAACGGAGAGAACGTTCACGATCACTTGGATATTCTGCACCATTCGCGAGTCTTCTTCGTCGCTTACGCTGCGCTCGAAATAGGTACTGTAAGTAGCGACAGCTATAGCTAAAGAAGCTCTATGTTCATCCTCTAGCTATGCGTCGCTTTATTTTTATGCTAGAAATGTATTGCGCGTAAATCTGCTTTTTTTTGTTCTTCTATCTCGAATATGATTATTACTCACCACAATTCGCGTTACAATATAAAAGAAAAGGAGAACAGTTATCTTGAATTTGTATTAATCAATTACATTCTTCATTATTCGTTAACTTTCTATTTAGGAAAAAATCTAAAGCTCGAATGGAAATCACATTTCGAATTAAATATACACACGTGAGTTTTCAAGATCTCTATAGCATTTCACATAGAAATAAAGCGGAAACGATATTAACAAAAGTGCATAAACATTAGTTATTGGTGCAAGCATTTGTGAGCGTTATTTCGAGTGGCGAAAGGAGACGAGAAAGCTTTCGAGACACATGCCGTATACGTAGGCAAAAGCATGACAAACTTGATGGCTTTGCATACGTATCAGTGGTAATATGAAAACAAACATATTTGCTTAATCTTTAATGTATATATGTGCGTTTTATGTAGTTATTGCGGATGGGGAGCGTATACTAGAAGAGGTGCAGCTTATACCGGATGAAATGTATCTCACAACCAAACGAGATCAATTAAATCGTATAATAAAACCATGTACGAAGTTAAACTGAAGATAATGTATCCTTTATATCGCAGCTCGGGCTCCACATTTCTGAGTAAATAATCATAACTTTCACGTCGTAGAACCTTTTCCTTTTTTAGAAATGATAAGCTTTCATTAATCGTAAAAAAATCACATGCAGTTTTATTATTTTGTAAATATAACGCCAGATACGATTCCTTCAGTTGAACATTGTAAACCTTCTTTGCCCATATAGAATGAAACTCACCTCCTTTGTAACCACTTTGTCGCTCAGTCATTCTGTAGCGCATCTCATTAAGGTACTCTGTGGTAGGATCATCCACTGTATATCAAAAATAAATACGTATACGATTCACACCTATTCATCAGTAAAATGCTCCTCGTGATCCGATGTCGTTACGTAACGCTCAATATAATGCTATATGTACATAGTACCTCAGACCGTCATGGAATATATCGATGTAGGTGTATTCTTGCAAATCATCACAAACACTGACTAACTCGTGCAAAACTATATTTTCGTGCGCGATTGTAACGTGCTATGATCTAATTATTAGTGATGAAATTGTTGCGAAGAGATGCGAATTTTACACGCGTATTGCCCGTTAACAAAAGCTGTATCATGCAAAAATCGGAGTTGAATTAAAGCAAACGTCTCACCGTAATATACCATAACTTTGCTAACCATTTGTTAAAATATCTATGCAGGCTGACGCTTAAACTTGGGATAAAATTAAAAAAAAAAGAAAAAAAGATGAGGAAAGACTCACCATCGCTTAACACAACTTCGGGTTGACTCGGCGCAGGCACTTGTTTCGTTTCTATTCGCAATACTCGGGGTTCTGTAGCAAAGGAGTACACGCGAGTATTTGTAAATGACGTAGAAAATAAAAATCGACATTAAAAGGTCAAAACGTGGTACATTCCATGGTACGTATGGAAACCCGTTCGTGAATTAAACACATGAATTTACCGTCTCTACTCTCCTCCTCCGTTTCCGAAGTAACAGAAACTGGTGACTGAATAGGACTCTTGGCAGTGCTGGATTCATGCGTCGCACGACTGATGTTAAAGGACGACAAGGCCTCGGATTCTGATTGTGACTCATCGTCTATTTACAAAATAGGTAATATTAATGGCTCCGTTCAGTGGCCGGTGAACATTAAGTGAACAAAGAGTAATTCTAAGATACAGGATACAAATACAAGATGCATGCAAATACGGGAAAAGATTGGATGAGAAAAGTGACGAATGGAACTAACAAGGATCTCCCTTCTGTTTGCGTTCGACTTCTCTCTTGTACTGATCCAATTCTTGATCCGTGACGGCGTCGAAAGGATTTTTGGCATAAGGTGTCTTGTACACCATCGCATTGTGTTGAAAACCACGTTGTATAATACCCTTGCTAGCGGCTCCTACTAAAACTACTTGTTCTCCGGTACCACTAATTGTCGCGTCCTTGTAAACAACGAGTATACAAATTAAAGATGACTTACATATTTTCTGCAGGGATTTATAAAGTAATTAATAATCAGAAAAATGCTATTGTTGCAATTCAAATTCAAATCGGAACGTGATTACTGCTACTTAAGATTTTTTCATTCGCTTTTTGCTAAATTTATTGAATGGGACATATCTAACTAGTTTAAATTTTAAAAAATTATGAAGAACTGAAAAGAAAACTCGATGCTTGTATACCTGCATTTTTTTAGCTTCCTCCCATGATACACCTTCCAGTATATGGGATTGCGGGCCAGCCGATATCTTCTCTGCTCGTCGGTAATCTTTAATCTAGGGAGGCGAAAGTATATCAAACTTGTACGTTCCTATTTACGGAAACTAGCTAATATGGAAAGACAGCAGAAACGAAGACAAACAGGGTATGATGCAAATGTAACTGACAGTACTTACCTGCTGTTGTAATTGTTTGAACTCCTTTGGATTGGTATTTTTCGGAACAAACTGAAGAGCACCGTCTATCTTGACCGGTGTACTGCTATGGGTAGGAGATCCATCAGACACCCACTGCACACAAAACCAGAACATTAGTCGACCCCCTTCGAATCATTGTAAGAAGAAGTTATGTTAACATAAGATAAGACTCTTGCATGCTATGTGTGCCTGCTGCATATTTTTTTCTCCCCTTTAATATATCCCAGAATAATTAAAACTGGCAAATATATTTTCAACCAAATTACGAATTTGCATTGCAGCTATGTATCACATTGTTGCAATCCATACTTTACACAAATTGTAAGACAATATACTCGATATCTCGAGCGACTCAAAACAAAATTTAATACAATTACATACAATGCTGCATACAAATGTACATTTCCGACATTAATTGCTATGCCTAATATTTAGTTAGGCATAAGGAAATAGCTTAGATTTGCGAAATGTGAAGGGTCACTTGATCTGGTTTTGTAAATGCAGTGGGCTCAGTGTAACCAGGCCAACGAGATCTTGATGATGAGATCAGGCACACATTCATACAGAGTCGTGAAAAACACTTGTATATGTTTTAAATATATGTCTTATATGTATTGTCGCAAAAATGCATTTGAAAAGTAAGATAAGATACAATATGTTAAATCATTATTTTATTCCCGCTTTATACAATAATAAAATGCGACAAAATGCTATTGTACTTCTATTATATGTACTTTTACCCCAAGATTGCACATAAGGTTACTCATGATGGAGGGTAACTTTGCAGGATAGATAGTCTCAGAATCATATAATTAGTGTCAATAAATATATTGTAGACGACAACATACATATAACTTCGCATCGTGTTATAGAAAGCGCTAAATTTATTAACGTAGCGTCTGCAGGCTATGAATAGTGCTTGGAACGCTATTAAAGTTGAAGTTTCATTAAAGTTGATATAATCATCCTCTTTAAACAGCACGTATAACTTTATTTAAACATCAAGAAGCTACAGAAGAACAGTCGTTAATATCTTATATGTAAAGGTACTTATGACTAACGATTGACTGGAATTCAACATGTTTCGTAACTTTTGCTTGCGGAAATGTTAACCATTCTTGTTTTGCGCGTCCTATTGTTGTTCTTATTATATATTACTATAAAAGATTCTTTATCTTTGTTTATTAAATAGTGATATACTAAGAGAACATTTCTTTACGATTTAGAAAAATGACTTATTTATCTAATCATGCCATCAATCTTTATCGAAACTTATCATTGCAGATAAATGCACGATCAAAAAAGAATTATATCGTATTATCTTGTCCATAAAATATTTTTCAATTAGTAACAAATTAAAATGAAAGAGATTATTTAATACTTGTAACGTAAAACTTTAACATTTGTTATCTAGTTTATTTTAACATATTAACTGAGGAATAATGCACTGATAACAAATTCGGTAGTCAATACTTTTCAAATACTTTATCGCGAAACATTTATATTGCACATATGTCGATAAAAATTTGTGCGTCAGAATTAGTTAAATAATAAAGATGATATTTTTTCATTAATATTATATTATGAAGTGACCAATATTACACATAAATCACGTATGCGAGTGCACACAAGCATATACATTGGTCATAACATTCAGAATCTAAAAATGTGATTTTTGCTCCAACTTTGAACTTTTAAGTAATTCGTTATCGCATTAATAAGCTTTTATTAAATAAATCAAGCTCTGCTGTAACAAGAGTTAGATTTATATCTATAGTTTAAAAAGAGATTATATATCCCTATATGTTGGTATATTGTAACCAACATCAATATTTGATATATTGTTTGTCCAATGAGACGTTTGCTATGATTAAAATAATAATATAATATGAAAAGTATCATTTTAATGGATCAGTAGTTAATGTTAAGAAATTAATGGTACGAGTTGGAATGCATGGAATTTAAATAAATAAACGTGATTAATTAGTACATACTGGTATCTGATGGTACAATAAAAATTGAATAAAAAATTTGATAAAAACAAGATAAAATTAGAGTGATAAAATGCGACTACTAACAAAATGGAATAGCCAATGCATTACGTTGCATTGCATATATGAATATACTATCTATTTACGGCCGTAAATATGCGCATTTGTCTTCCTCAATCATCGCTAAAAATATCTTCAACACTGTTCGATAAAATAAAGTTATTATTCACGAAAAACAAACCCAGGAATCATAATAACATTACCGTGATACTAAAGTCACGAAAACCTAATATCGACAAAGTATTTTTTTTTAATTGAGACAAATTTGCGACACAATCGCAAAGCGAAATATTTGTCAGATTCTAAAAGAGAATATATTTTCAAATCAAACTAAGCGAAAATAAATTTGATAAACAATTCTACATATATATCAATATATGTTATAACTATTAATATATATTAATATCATAACCATTTAATTTTTCACTGGACACATTTAAAGCTTTCCTTTTTCGTTATTACGCAAGTCGTAATCCGATTAGCCACAATATGCGATTATAATTAATTGCCAAGATAAGATTGCTTGCTTATATTAGATTTAGCAACCACGAAATCGCGTGGAAATGAGTAAATAATTAGTCGTTCTTATTCTCAAAAGTAATGACTTCTACCTTGGTGATCTTTTTAGGATCGGGTGTTCCAGTTTCCAGGATCTCAACCTTCTGGTAAACATTTGGCGAATTTAACCAACGGGATCTGTCTGTGCCTTTACGTCCGCCCTTCCATAACCTGTTCGAGAAAGGAAAAGAGAAATCGGCTAAGTGTTGATTGCTCTACAATATCAGAATAAAATATACCCGAATTAAAGGAAGATAAAAACTTACCCTTGCTTATACAATTCCTCCTCTTCGAGCAGATATCCTAAGGACGATACGGCCGGTGGAACTTCAACATCGTTTCGCGGTTTCGGGGGTTCTCCCTTTACAAGTGGATTTCTATATATGTAGCCCGTACGGAATCCCTGAGAAAAAAGAAAAGACGCGACATTCAGAAACATTTCGACACAAGTATTACAATTACAACAGTAAATAGTTTTATAGGACAACTTACAGCATTATCGAGCATTCTCATAAGGGCCTCGAATTCAGCGCCGCCGATTCTCCAGCGTTTCTCGAGTTTCTCCGCGAGAGCGGACGACTCTACCGCTGCGCTCGGTTGCTGAGGAATCGGTGGTTTTCGCGACGCTTCGAATATAGCTTTCTTCGATTCCTCGCTGATAAGGCTTAGATTGTCTACGCCCGCGGGCATTAGCTTCAGCTGCGTCTCGCAGGCGACTACGGTATTGTAAACGTTAAAGAACGCCTCTTCCACTGTTTCTCCACAGCAAAGGGCACCGCGATTCGTCAGGAGCATAACCTTATTGATTGGCCCGAGGTTTCTAGCGATCTTCTCCCGTTCCTCCGGTTCGACGGAACATCCTACGTATTGATGTGTGCTGACTTCGCCTATCACTATGCTCTCCTGACCGATTGGTAACAATCCACACTTCAAAGAGGAAACCTACGCAACATGTTGCGCGTGCGTCAGTCAATTTGGAGCAGAGTCATAATAAATTTTCGACATCAATCGCTATTAAAGAGACATCGCGCAATCGAGCATAATATGCAAACGCTCGTAAAAGACATACGAGATATACAAGACAGACGAGAAACGGATCATCGGAGAATGAAGAAACTAGAGACGAAACGTTTACTTACAGCGGTAACGGACGGAGTAGTAATATGAATAATACACTTGATATCGGGTCTCGCGGCGTGTATTGTCGAATGTAATTGGAAACCAGTAACGTGCACGCCAAAGTTCGTCGTCCCCTGCTCGACAATCGTGCCCTGCATGTCCACCTTGATCAAACTCGAGGCGGTGACCTCGTGATAGAGTAGCCCGTAAGGATTCACCAAAAAGTGCTCCTGATCCTGATTGAGACGGGCGGTGATTTGCCCGCCGACGCCCTGCGTCCATCCGTAGAGATCGAGCAGTCTGAAGACCGCCGCCAACTTGCATCGCAGCAATTTCTCGCCCTTGGCGTATCCCATGCTTTCCACGCCGCGTATGTCGTTGATAGGCAAGACGCAATTTGAATCTACACAGTCCCGAGCGAATAAAGCAGTTAGAATAAAACAAAAAAAGGGAAGACAATTTCGGAATGATAATTTCAAGTGGGGCAGAACTAACTTTTGAACACATTGCCGTTGAATCGGGCTCCCTGTGCACCCATCATGTCAGAGATCTGTTGCAGGAGACCGGAGGGTCCAGCACCGTCCCTCATCTGTGTCTCGATTATACGTTCCAGCTCTTCCCGGAAGATTCGTGAGTTTATCATCATCTCGACCCTCTTTCTCCTCTCCATTTCTCTCATATCCTGTAAATGAATAGAATCCTCTTATTTAACACGTTTGCACGTTGGATTAATTCAGTGTGTTTTTCAAGCCTTTCTCGCGCTGGCGAAACTCGAATAAACGACCATTGAATATTAAACTTTCTTCGATTTCTATTATTGAAGAAACGTTGGGGATTGCCGTATTTCCACGAAACTTACCGCATCGATATCGGCGGGTCTCATCTTGCTTTTTTCATCTTCCGTCAAACCGTCCACCACTCCGTTCGTGTGTGGCTCACTTAATGCCTGTTGGCTCGTGTCTGCCATTTTCGAGCCTCGTTCAAGTACCGGCAACTGTAAAATGTCATGTTCTAATATCATCACTGGCTAGCAGAAACGTCGATAGATTTTCAATGTTAATTATTCCAAATGTAACAGGTATTAAAAGTAGAAACGCACAGAAGCACCAAAAAGAAAAATATCAATATGAATTTAATGCCAATTGATGTTAACTTAATATCAATTTGATATCAAAATATTGAATTGACATAAAATAATTACATTGATATTAAATTGGGTAATTTTTTAGTAGCAACTAAAGATTTCTTCACGCGTCTGTTCTGAGAACAGTGGACAATGAAGAACGGCCTCGACAAAATTAATAACTGAAAGCAACGGAGGCCTGCAGTTTAGCGTTTCGCCGAAGCGCGTCCGGCCGCCGTCGTTTCGTGTACGCGAAAGCGGCATTTATACTCGTTTCTCCCGAATCCTGTGCGAGGTATGGACACCTTACCGGTGTGCGATCAATAATGTTGCGGGGCCCTACCGGGAATCGTGTGCGTGCAACGACGCAAACCGCGCGTACGCGTCACGGACGCCGTTCCCTTTATTCGACCGCGACGGGGGTTTCGGAGGTTTCCCTGTTGGCAGTCCGCTATTCGCTATCTTCTTTTTCTCCCTTAATTACTCGCGGGCGTCGTCCCGTTAACGATGTAAAATAGAATGCTCAACTGTGCCGGCTATTTTACTCGGCGCGACGTTCGCTCGGCTCGGGATCTGTGTCAACGGTCGTTCACCGCTTGGCTTTCCTTACGCCAAGTACCGGTGCATCGCACCACGCAACGCTCCCGTACCTGGCTACGCGCGTCCTCATCCTACGGCATCGGCGCTTTTCACCTTTTCACGCCGCGTTTCCCTCGCCGTCCGCCGCGCCGCGCCGCCCGGAAATCCCACGCTCAACGTTTCGCTAGCGTGAGCATCGTTACGTCGCGACCGCAACGGCGCGTTCTAATTCGCGAAATGTATTCCCTTTCGCCTGGCAACGTCGTTCTCTCCCGTCAAGATCGATACACGCGACGAAAGATCACCTACGGAAGCCGCGAATCGACAAGTCGCTTCCCAGCGAGATTCGCTGATTCGCTTCGCCGCCTGTGACTCGAGCTTCCGACTTGTTACCGCACCGGATAACGTGCGTCATGCGTGTGCACTTCCGCTGTAACAACGAACAAAATAAGAGAGAGAGAAAGAAAAAAAGCACGATGGTTGACCACAGGATTACGTAGCACGCAAGCGCGAAACACAATCGAACCCGTCCGATTGTGTACGACCAAATTCTTCCCTCCGCACGATTTTATATACGTTTTGTATTCCTTGACACTTTGCTGGGATAGTAATCGATAATTCCGTGGACTTAACGTGAGACTGAAAGACAGCTAGGAGCTCGCTATACTGTTTACTCGCTGCGTGATAACGTTTGAGATTTATATTCGTCGATTATCTCATCATCGTGTTACGTCTCGTCACTCTATTGTTGCTTTTATATAATTTATATATATATTATATATTTTATTCATATTATCAATATACCTTTTTGAATATTAATTATAAAAAAGTGATATTAACATTTTATATATATATATATTAATATTAGAGAGTTTTTGCAATACCGTCTTTTAGATACGGTGAATGCTAAAATCATCATCAGTGCTATTATCCTGTCTCTTATACACATCTAGATGTGTATAAGAGACAGCATATTATCAATATACCTTTTTGAATATTAATTATAAAAAAGTGATATTAACATTTTATATATATATATATTAATATTAGAGAGTTTTTGCAATACCGTCTTTTAGATACGGTGAATGCTAAAATCACGTTATTGGGTCGACCCAATAACGTGATTTTAGCATTCACCGTATCTAAAAGACGGTATTGCAAAAACTCTCTATTATCAGAATTAATATTGATTATAATAAAATTTATATTAACATTAACTCTATAATATATAAATATATATGAATAAAACAAACTGCTTGCAAACGTAAATCGTATCTAACGCGAAAATAACGCGTGGTATTTGCAGAGCATCATCATTTGAAATTTTGCCAAGTACAAGGAACGCTCGACAACGATTCGCTTTCATCAGCCATGTACTTTCGATACGCTTTGACCGAATTTAGTTTCGGGAACGGCGGTCAGAGAAAAAAATGCAGCGGCGACCGTGAACGGTGGCTCGGTGCGAATTGATGATAATTAACGTTAAGGGGTTGAGGTATTCGGCGTAAGTGGCTTCGTTTAAGTCCCTCGCATATACGGCGCGTTTGGCTTCGTTGACAGCACGATACGGTGCCGTAATATCGGCCGCGATATTGACCGAGTGTCAATCGACGGAATAAAAAAAAAAGGAGGACGCTACGTCAACGGGAACGCTAGAAACCTTCTAATAAGAAATAGCGCGTTCTCAATTTTGATTAGTACTACCACTTTTCAGCAAACTACTACATAGACCAATAGTACGGTTGTTTACAGTCACCATACCAGCATGGTTGTATCTATTTTAAAATAACTAGAACTAAAGTGTCAAATAATGACTAATACAGCGATACTGATGTTCGAGAATCAAGAAATTCAGATCATTGCCAATACTTTACATCAATCTATCAATATTAACCACACACGATCAATAATATTGTTAGGCCGGTATTCATAGTCTTCAAGACCGTCTTAAGTAATGTCTTAAGACGCTAATACGGCTCTGTGATTGGTTCATGACATCTTAAGATTGAACTTAAGTCGGGCTTAAATAACTATGAATACCGGCCTTAGTATTTGTTGATACTGACAGTATTATTAACCGTGGGAGATTCCTATTAGAGGGTCTCTAGGGAACGCAACGTATTCCCATAAACGACGAATGCTCGGCCACAACGATCTTTTCGAGCAGACGGAGGGACGCATTTCCATAACATGTAAATCACTGGCTCGATTACGCGCTGATGCTCTTTTAAAGCGATCATCGTTTCATCCAGTACCTCGGCGAAGTTCTCAAACTGCGAACCGAAGCACAACGGCGACTTCTATTCCGGATCAGTGGGGTCCCATCTTCCCGGGAGCCGCGTAACACCGTCCCATTCGTAAATACGCTTATCTTCGACGATAACGGGACAATGCGGGTCTCACCGCGGGCTGAATGAAAGCGATCGCGGGCCGCTGGATTCGCTACGCTTACTGGCGCGAGTCTGCGAGTCCTCGTCTTAAAATAGAGAGGGACCAGGGACGGAGTCGGACACGATCCGCGCGTATCCCGTCGGCTTAACCTTCCGGAGCTAACGGTGGATCTATCGGACCCACTCGATTATAAATCTCTTCGTCACCGCTAGATAAAATAAACTTATTGTTATGGCCTCCGCACAATCAAAAATATAAGGAACAAGAAACAGATATTAGCGATTGGGATATGGAAGAAGGAAGAATCTTCTTTCGCTAATATCTGTTCCTTGTTCCTTATATTTTTGATTGTGCGGAGGTCTCTAGTGTTCGTTCTCCTTTATACAAGTTATGTCATTGTGGTTTCTTGAAATTAATTAGTGTCTTTTAGTCAACATACACTGAGAGAAAAATGTATGACATTTGGAACTATAATGACATAGTAAATAATTATTAGTTAGGAATATTATTTTTATAGTAAGTGTTGCCATTATGTTGGTGACAATTATGATATAGGGATGGTGTAAGTGACCCATGTAAAATTTTTACCAATAATTATAATCATCTGAAGTAAAAATATAATAAGATAGAATATATGGAATGGTAAGAGAACTTAACCATTTTATATAGTCAATGCAATTGGAATATTTGGCAAATATTGGTATAGGAAAATTCTCATAGCATGCTTATACACATGGTAACAAAGGAAATATGATGACTATAAATCTGTGTTCACTCTGCTATACTTTTTATGTTTAAATGAATTATAAAAATATGTTTGAGGCCAAAACTAACTATAAAATATAGTGAGATGATTGTTATTCCAAATATTTTTTTCTCAGTGTAAAATAAATGGGTTTCACAAACCCAGTGTCAGTAACTGTGTTACAGATTTTGACGTCAGCTTCAGAGGATTAAAAATCTCGCTTCTCTCTCTTTCTCTCTTATCTCAGGTAATCAGGAATCGCGTGTTCGGGGTTCCTATACCTCACCTTTGTCTTAAGCGGCACTGAAACAACGAAGAGCGTTCTGTGAGTTCACAAATAACCGGTAGATAGTATATCTCGCGTCGATTCAACGATCCCATTGTCAGTTTCGCTGTGTCTATCTCGGATCCATTCCTTGATTCGACGGTCGAATCGAGGAATGCAAGAAGCGACCGTGATCGAAGAAAAAAAAAGAGGGAAAGGCTCGAAACGACCCGTTGTTGTGGCGAAGACTCATGTGATACGATGATTAGTCCCTTACGCAACCCGTAGCCGTAGAATGATACGCAATGCGTACATGCGTACGTGCGTGCGTGCATGCGTTCATGTGCACCTGCACACGTGCTTGTCTCTCCCGCAGATCGCACTTGTTCGTGGTCCGAAGAGATACGAGGTTTTCCGATTCGTTTGAGTTCCGTACTGTATGCGTGGCGTTAGTCAACCGGTCTACGAATCTCTAACGTTCATTTTCACCAATGTAGATTAAGTTTAATCTCGGTTTGACTGACTTTAATTCTTAAAACTAGACTTTACTTTAATTTTTAAAACTAGACTTTACCTTATTTCTTAAAACTAAACTTTACTTTAATTCTTAAAAGTACAGACTTTACTTTAATTCTTAAAACTAGAGACTTTACTTTAATTCTTAAAACTAGAAAAAGATAAAGAGTAAGTTAAGCTGAGATCAAAATTAATCTACATTGCTAATGTCCATTTCTACCAATGCAGATTAACTTTAATCTCAGTTTAATTCGCTCTTTATCTTTTTCTAGTTCTAAGAATTAGAAAAAGATAAAGAGTAAGTTAAACTGAGATTAAAGTTAATCTGCATTGGTAGAAATGGCCATAAATATGGGCGATATTCGTAGCTCGATCTCAAATTTAAGATCGTCTTAAGTCTAGTCTAGAATTTCAAGGTCCCATCCAGCCAAATAATCATATGAACATTTCAAGAACATACCTAAGATGATCTTAAACGTAAGATTGGGTATCGCCCAAAGTCAGCCGATTTTTCCCTCTATTTTTCCCTCGTCCAATTATCGACGTTCAAGCGTACGCAACATCAGGGAGCAGCGGGACGAACGATTGATAACGTTGACGAGAACGATAAATCGACCGGGTCGATCGGGGTTCAACGACGACCGCCGAAGATCGGCCGGGTGACTTTTGACAAAATGGCATCGCGCCATCGAATGCTTGTCGCTCCGCTAATGCTGACATCATACGCCAAAACGAACGCGTGAACGCGGATTATCGTTGGGCGGTCGACCGGCTCGCCGGACGGCGGCGGACACTTAACGCAATGACGTCATGGTTAATCGCAGATTACGCCCGTCGTAGCGAGCGAGCGTCCTGAAACGCTATCAGCTACGAGAAACGAAAGTAACAGCGACGAGGAGAGGGAGAGAGAGAGAGAGAGAGAGATACAGAGGAGTAAAAAGAAGAGACAATTGATCACGCGGAGTGGATATGCAACAATGATCAATTATCGGGCTCTCGCTTAATATTACTTCCTTATATGTTGCGTTCATATATATATATATATATATATATATATATAAATTTGATATATATATATTAATTTTTATCTACGCTGGACAGTTCGTCGAGTTCACGTCGCACACTATGCTCCAACTTAAAGCGGCCGTCCCGAGCTCGAATGTAGGTCCCTAAAACCTGTTGTTGTAACGACCATTAACGGACACAATATCAGAATGCGTGAATCATCAAAATATGAGAATTATCAAAGGAGAAATCGACGGATCCCCCCCCCCCTCCTTCACTCTTCATTCTCGCTTTCTTTCTCTCTCCCTGTATACATCTATAGCCTACTCCGGACGCGTCGTGGATCGGAGTTCCATCGGAATTCGGCTGTAACGACGAAATACGCGAGACTACTCCCGACATGACATACACAACGGAACACAGTCAACGGAGCCAGTCCCGTACGACGCGACGGGCAGGTTTAAAACGCGGCGGTAGCGCGATACGGGCGAGCGTAATTAGCGGAGCGCGACGACGTTTAACCCGAGCGTCGATGATCGCGGCTCATCGAGCGACGCGCCGCGAGGGCGAGCCCGAGATACGCGAGCGCGATAAGAGAGCAACGTCGCGGGGACGGTGACAGACGACCGTGCAAATGGCGACATTTTCGGGGAGGAGGGAGGGCGAGGCGAATTCAGGGATCCCCGATCGTTCCGAGCGAAAACGGCGGGGGCCGCGATCGGCTCGTCGTCGACGGAGCGTCGTCGCGCGATTCACGCCCGACGATTCGCGGCGGATCGCGTGGCCACGTCGCGTCGCGTCTCGCGTCGCGACGCGACGCGACGCGACGCGACGCCGCGCGGATGGAGGCGGACAAGGGCCGACACACCCCTCGCGCCTACGTCATTCATCGTCGGGCGCGAACGGCGGGCGCCGACAGGCAGAGCGACTCCGTTCCGTCGAGGTCCGCGGGTCTCCGATCCGCGAGCTCGCGCGGACCAGGATCGCCGTCGCCGTCGGCCGAGGCGGTCGCGCGACGGCGACGGCGACGGCCACTCCTACGTCTCGTCTCGGCGAAACGGACACTTACCTACCAAGGAATCGCCGCCAGCCGCCGCGCCTCCTCCTTTCCCGTGATATGCCCGCGCCCGTTTCACGAACCGTACAACGAACGCAGCTCGGGCCGCGCTCCGTATCGCCGCTCCTCCGCGCGCGCGGCTGTTCCGTTCGATGAACAGCTTCCCCCCGCCTCCTCCCCCTCCGCCGCCGTAGCCGCCTCCACCACCGCCTCCGTCACTGCCGCTTGTCTCTGCCTCCGCCGGCGTCGCCGAGACCGACGCTCCTCTCGGCCGCCGCCGCCGCCGCCGCCGCAATTGCCGCCGATTTCCCGCACAAATTCCTCCCTCCGTCGCTCCGTCCGACAGGACGAAATCTACCGTCCGCGCAGCCACGAGCCGCGATAATGCTGCGCGGTACCGTTTCGGCGGTTTCGGGAGTCGCCGAACGCGACACGTTTCGCGCGGGGCTGTTTTCAGTAGTTCTCACCAGGTTTTTCGCGGAAAGATCGCGTGGCGTGGCGTCTGCGTTCCGCGCCGCGCGGCCAGGACGCCCGGGATCGATCGCGGGCTGCCGTTGAGCTGCCGACGGTTACCGGTCACTGTTACTGATCGCCGGACACTTTCCAAGTAAACACCGCGCGGTCGTGTCGCAAACGCAAACCCATGGGGCGGGCCATGAATATGAATGCTACAGGCGGACCGCGGACACCGAGCGGCCGTCAAACGAAACTTCCGAGAGCCGCGGGGATCCCTGGTGCCACCTGTCGTCGGCCGCGGGAACCTGTCGCAAACAGGACTGCCAACGCCTCCGTAATTTTCCCTTCTCCCCAGAAAATTCGATGTCGACGTCTGTCTTAAGCCTTGTGTCCACGATGCTAGAAATCGGTCCGAGATCTCGGACGGAGAAAGAATAGACCAATCGCATTGACCAATTGGCCGAATTGTTCAAATGCGATTGGTCAGTTCTCTCTCCGTCCGAGATCTCGGACCGATTTCTAGCATCGTGGACACAAGGCATTAAGCTTTGTGTCCACGATGCTAGAATTTGCTCCAAGTTCTCGGACCGAGAAATTTGTAGCCAATAAAATTGATGCTTTTCCGTAAAAGCTGCAAATTGATTGGCTACAAATTTCTCGGTCCGAGAACTTGGACCAAATTCTAGCATCGTGGACACAGGGCTTTAAATTGGGACGCGTACGCTTTATTCTTTCTTACCGTCCTTTTTTCCGGCGGTATAATTTTTTAAATAAAGCGACATAAAGATTTTTATAATTTTAACGATTTATTGTCGAAGCCTGTCATTGGTCGTCGCGAACGACCGATATGGCGTGATTCTTTTGGGGACCAATCGGCGTCGTGCAAAAATCGATATCCAAGTGCCCATCTCTTATATTACATACATGTGATAAGATAAGTGTTACATAATATACAGATTTTGTAATTAGATAAAAAAGATAAATAAGAAATTCTATGGCCGGTATTCATAGGCCGGTATTCATAGTCGGTTCTTATTTTAAGACCGTCTTAAGTAACGTCTTAAGACGCTAATACTGCTCTGTGATTGGTTTACGACATCTTAAGATTGTACTTAAAGCCCGATCTACAATAAGAAGTTGATCCGTCTACATTACGTAGAGTAAGCCTAAATTAAGTATTAAGAACGGCGTAAGGAGTTATACGGGGTCTACAATGTGAGTCTCAGATGGTCTCAGAGTCGTAAGTCGTAAGAAATTGACCAATCTCAGTCAATTATTCTCCTCAAATTTGATTGTGATTGGTCAATTTCTTACGACTTACGACTCTGAGACCATCTGAGACTCGCATTGTAGACCCAGCATTAGAGTAAGGGCGTAAGCGAAATAAATAATTTTCATTTCGTCTTACTCCTATTCCTGCTTTTCACGTTCGACCTTAGAGCGCAGGAGGAAAATTACCGGCAAATGTGCGAGATTCGAGTTTCCGGGAGTGTAAACTACGTTCCAGTGTTCTTAAAATATTTAATATAATTTGCTATACAAATTTGATATAAAATTAAAGAATTAAACAATGTTATACGAGGACGATGTGTTGGACAGCGCTTTTGACAATGATAGTCATGATCTTTTTAATACCTTCCATCGCTTTTAGGAAATGTTAAAAGTAATCATCTCAGGATAACTCCAACCAAATTCCCATTAACTTAATCGGCAATTAATTCAACTGGTAGAATTGTTTAAAATTTTTTTAAAGTTTTGTCGAAATTCAAATTCAATATCCTACGATCGATATCCGATTAATTCTATTTTGGGAAAAATCGACTCGTACGTGTATCTAATGGGATTACAAAGATATACAAACATGTTACAATTATTGATAGATTCCAATAGATTAAATATTTCGTTTATCAAATATACCTCACTTACTACGTACAGAGCAGGGGCGTAGCCAAGATTTTATTTCGGGGGGGGGGGGGATTTTAAAAAAATTAAAATCACAGAACTCATAACTTTTTTAATTAAACAAGACAACAATATTCGTTCAGGACATTTTCTTTAGACCTTAAAGCATTTACCATTTCATTTCTCTCTCAGCTTTCAACCTTTCATTTTCATATTCGGTTCCAAAATTTCGGGGGGAATTTATCCCCCTAATCCCCTCCCTGGCTACGCCACTGGTACAGAGAGACTACGTATAACGTTCTCATAAATTGTTTGTCGATCGTATTGATCGAGATCGATTCTGCAATTCATCTGCAATCGATAACTTACATAATGACGCTATTTAAAGTACACATACAAATACAAATTGCGTACATTAAAGGGGTTTAAAAAGATTGTTAAACCATCGTTAGCGATAACGTAGTTTCGTAACGCTTCTTCAAAAATGCAGGCGTTATCGGGACCACTGAAGTTGGCTACAAAGTTGGAGCAAACCGAGAATATATGCTCGCGTTTTTATTTAAAAAAAAAAACATTAATCACGATAAGAACGTGACGAAAACACTCGCTGATTTGATAAGAATCAATTCCAGGATGACAGTACGTGGGCACGTCAAGTGAAAGCTTACTGGTTTAATTATTTTTCTATATAAATATTTGGAACATTTAAAAAATGGAAAATATAGAAACGGTAATAGTCTGAATATGTGGATATAACAATACTTGTCAAAATAAAAAAAATATAATTTTATTTTTGCCATTTCTGCGTGCGTTTTTCGATTTCTGCCCCACTGTGGGATGGAGCGGATACCCCAAGCAGGCAGTCAGGCAGGCGAGAGATTAACTCCTTATTTCTTCATTACGCAACAACCTGTTTTAGCCGCATGGAAGGAATCAATCCGGATCGGCTCCGCTCGACCGGCACGAAGCGAGGAGTCGGCCGGTTCGACACATACCAAATCATCCCGCTCAGTATTAACTCAGCCTGCGGACCGCCAGCACGCATTCTTCGATTCTTCGTACCTGCTGAGGACCCTCCCGAGAAAGAACAATGAACGCGTCTATAATCAGATGCGCTTTCCGCGAAGTACGTGAGCACAATCCATTCCTTTTGTTCCTTGTTAAATCTGTGTAAAGCGGCGAGTTTCCTACAAATGAGCCATTTTTTGTATTTTTTTAAACCACCGAATCCAAGGTTTCAACTTGAGGAATGTGATCGCAAAAAGTTCGCTGCTACACACCGTATTATACTCTATTTATTATAATATTATGCTTAATTTATATGCTCGAGACTAGCGGTTGTTTAATATTAGAACTAGCGATAATTAACGTATACCTATTTTTACTATTTAAATATATACGACATATTAAAAAAAATGAAAATATGTAAATTAATTAATTTAATAATTTACGTATTGCAACAAGTCACGGAAAATCTCAGAAAATGCACCGTTATAAATTTGATAAAAAATTACAAACCAGTTATTTTAATTGGTTTGGTAGTATTAGTGTTAAATTCAATTTAACACTATTATTTCTCTTTCTACGAAACGTCTTGCGATATCCATAAGCATCGTCGCGATTGGATACAATATTTTTTTCAATTTACCACACGTTATTCGCGAAAATATGCTAGAAAAGAGCCGGCAAATGTATTCTATGCAAATTTAGGAGAAGATAAGCAAATTATTGCCCATATTTGGCTTATCTATACCTGCAGTTGTAAATTATTTTTTTTATCGGCTTATACTTGAATTATTAACATTTTTTATCGTTTTTTATCTCAGCTTATCAGATATTCGATTGAATGACATTTTCCAATGATAAGGACAAAAGCAACAATGAGAAATAAATTTTTTTCGTGAGGTTTTGAATACGAGCTATTTCGACTGTATATCTTAATTTATTTTCTATTTTATATTGTATCTTGTATGTTGTTATATAACATATGGAATCAGCCGCGTTTATTCTCTTACTGAACATATTCGGTTTATACGGTTTGTACATCACATCCTACTCCTAAGGTTAAATAAAACTCGTCATAATAATTGGTAGACCAAACACATCAATTTTCTGCACGCACGTACATGCTGTTTCTACAGTCTTTAGCACAGAGAGAATATGCAAAATATCTATTCTTTAACACGCAATTAATAAACATATTTTTTTCTTTGCGAATGCATAAACAATGGGATATTTAGAATAAAAATATACATGTTTTGTACTGCAGATACCGCAAAGGCTGACGCGAAAAGTGCATTTATGCGCGGCAAGCCTCAATCACAATCCAGGGCCCTTGACGCAATTTACGGATGATGAGCTTATGATGAAAGAAACTGGTAAGTGCTAATCTTTCAATCGGAGTTAAACGATAAACGAGCTCGCTATACGCAGTCGAACCGTAAAAACTTGTTTGTTATCTTGCCATGTATCTTCATATGTCAATTTGTATAATCATCTTGTTTTTTTTTAACTTCATACATTCTCAGTCGCTAAATTGGCTAAGGAAGAGATCACTCCACTCGTAAGAAAAATGGAAAAAGAGGGCAAGATAGATGATGGCGTTTTGAAGAAGCTATTCGATAATGGCGTAAGTTTGATGAACCCTTCCGAAACTATTTAAATTTTAGATTTTCAAATTGAATGAGAACAAGGTATCCTAGATTTTATCGGTTTGTGCCAGCATATGTTATGAGAAAAACTCTAACTGTAACGAAAATATGTTATGCAAACACCGGTCTTAATGCTTTATTAACCCTCAGTTATCATTATGAGTAGGGCATACCCGAGCTGTATTTTTGGCAGGCAAAAAACATTTTTTTTTGTATTTTCATAAATATCTTTGAAGCTTATGAATTTTGAATGTTCTAACTGATTATCGTTTTCTAGAGATTCTGAATTTATACTTTGAAAAAAAAAAAGAAAGTTCAAATCGATTAAATTGGCTCCGAGATATAAGCACCCTGGCGAAAATTGTTAGTGAGAGATTGTGTTTATATTTGTTTATGAAGAGTTTTATCAATGGTTATACCATTTATGAAGAGTTTTATAGATGGTTACACTGTTTATAAACGCGCGTTGCAAATACCTGGTGACAATAACATTTTATAAATACTTACAAAACTATAATGGAAACGTTTGAGACTATGTCATTAAACGCCACTGAAACATTTCATAAGAAACATAGCCGTGAACATCTCATAAACAATTCCATGTTTAAATTTCCATCTCATAAACAATTTAATAAATGTTTTAAAGCTCAAATGAAACATCTATTCAACACTTAAGCAAACTCCTTATAAACATATTATTTTCGCCAGGGTGATTGAAAATTGCTCGGGTGTGCCATACCCACAGTGCAAACGACGGGAAATTCCGACGTTGTGACAACTGAGGGTTAAAAACTTATAACATTAATACAAAAGAGATAAAGTCGATAATATACCTAATGTATTTATTCGAGTTGCGTTTAATATTTGTGTTCGCCGTCTATGAGACACGTGAATATTTCGTGTATATGTTCGTGTATATTTCATGAGAGATTGTATGGCCGGTATTCATAATCCGTTCTTATATTTAAGACCATCTTAAATACAAGATGTCATAAACCAATCATAAAACCATATTAACGTCTTCAGACGTTACTTAAGACGTCTTGAAATAAGAACGGATTAAAAAATACTGGCCTATATATACGATTAAAAAATTCTAACTAAATTAAAAAATCAGAGAAGAGTGCATAATATGTTGATATATATTTAAGTATAATATCAAGTTGAGAACACGGTAAATGTGGAGCTGTAAAGAGTTCAAATGGACGGACAGTGAACGTGTTAAAGTCATTGAAAGTGATCGTAACTTGTATACACAGCTGGTTTCGCCACTTGTGCGTAGAAAGCACTTGGTGCAAGACCTGCTCGACAACTAATAACAAGAATTGATGTTCTAATCGTTAAGATGAAAAAGAAGTTTGGTAATAAATTTGGTTTTCCGATAATGTCAATTTTTCATTGACAAAAATTTAAAGAGAAAACTGTTAATTTATTGCACGTGCATTCAGGCTTTAAATTCGTATTAGTCTCGAATTAAACTTATACTTGTTCCTTACTTGCACTCATAAAACACGCTGGCATGAATTGTTCGATAAAATTTAGGACACTCATACATCGACCGATTTTGGTGAAAAACTGAATCTAGAAATCTCTATCAATTGCAAGTTTCGATAAATAAAACATATTTACACTGATTCTAATAAAAATGATGTTTATCTGACCGGGGGGTTTATTGCATAAATGTGATAATGACGACAAGATCGTGACCACATGTTTGGCCTATTAATCGCATAAAAGTGATGCAGCGTGCTCTAAATTAGTAAGGAAAAGGAGATAAATTTCTTCGTTAGCTGTTCGAAGATAAGATGCTCTTTATCAGTTTTATACGACATATACGTATATCGCGTGGAGTTATTTTTTATCATTCACGCATTTACATCGGATATTTTTTATTGTACACGTAAAGGTATCTTGTCTTTATAAAATCCCTAACGAGGAAATATATTTTATCAGTATCTTGATTTTATGCAGATCGTAACAAGGCCGATTTCTGCATATCTTTTTATTTTATAATATACGTGTATAATCCACACGTTTCAATATATCTCCCGCAAATACTTGAATAAAGCCAACCTTGGAAAATTTCTTGCTACGTTCTTGTTAGGAGAAAAAGTTAATTCTACAGAACTTTATAAAATGTCTAACAATAAGGTCACGATGCTAGCAACGTAGTACCGGTCTTTTCAACCGTTATTCTGTGAAATATGAAGTCTCGCGTGTGACCGACACGGTCACTCGCATAACGTACTAGAACGGACAATAGAACAGAACATAATATGCCGCTATACAGGGTGTCCCGCAATAATCGCCGATCGTCTCGTGTGCAAGTAGAGTAGGTCAAACCGAGTAGAAAAGTCCTCTTCCGTTTTGCAATTTTCGCAATAATTAAGGAGTTATTAATGATGAAAAATCGCCGTATTAGCCCGGCCTACCGCCAAATGCAAGCGCGCGGCGGCGACTAGCGAGGCGAGATGCGGCCACCCAGATCGTGATTGCTAGGCGCGCGGAGAGTTGTTTATTGCTAGCGCCAATGGCTACGCACGAGCGGCGCGTAACGCTGGACCCCCGTTCTGTGCTATGATAGTTCGTCTTTTTTTTAATGAAAATGAAATTTTATTGCGTGAATAGCAATCGCGAGCCAAAAAATAATTATTTTTCTTTCTGTGGCAGGGTAAAAACGCGCATGACGTACGGACAAATTCTCATCGTTCTTTAGAATTTTTCGTTCTTGGACGTTACAAATGTTATTGTTATTGGATAAACTATTCTCTGTATATATAACTATTATATGGGGGTTTTCCAGCAAGCGACACAAGTCGACACAAGTATCGTTTTATCTTTGTTACTCATTGCCAAAAAAGAAAGATAGAACGATTCTTGTGTCGATTTGTGTCGCTTGCTGGAAAACCCCCTATATTATAACTATTCTCTATAGTTTGTTCAAAAGAAGACTCGTGCGTTGAATGAAAGTAATCGTGACGTATTTGACAGACAAATTTGAACAACGTACGTCACGATCACTTTCATTCACGCACGAGTTTTCTTTTAGTGGTAATAATAATACGCTTTATATTATCTTATATTTGGACAAACTACGGAGGATAGTTATAAAATTTATCCAATAACAATAACATTTATAACGTCCAAGAACGAAAAATTCTAAAGAATGATGAGAATTTGTCCGTACTCTCTAAATTTTTTCGAGTGAATTGAATGAAAATTCACTCCAAGCGAGTGAAAATACTGCCACTCAAATTTCGAAGTGGCAGTATTTTCATTCTTTGGAGTGAGATTTCACTCCAAGAAATTTAGAGAGTACGTCACGCGCGTTTTTTGCCCTGCCACAGAAAGGAAAATAATTATTTTTTGGCTCGCGATTTTATATCGCGATTGCTATTCACGCAATAAAATTTCATTTTCATTAAAAAAAGGCGAGGAACAATCATAGCTCAGAACGGGGGTCCAGTGTTACGCGCCGCTCGTGCGTAGCCATTGGCGCTAGCAATAAACAACTCACCGCGCGCCTAGCAACCACGATCGCTGGGCGGCCGCATCTCGCCGCGCGCTTGCATTTGGCGGTAGGCCGGGCTAATACGGCGATTTTTCATCATTAATAACTCCTTAATTATTGCGAAAATTGCAAAACGGTAGAGGACTTTTCTACTCGGTTTGACCTACTCTACTTGCACACAAGACGATCGGCGATTATTGCGGGACACCCTGTATATAAAAATAGCTTCGTAATATTTTGACAAATTTGGAATGTTCTCTTTAAATATGGACACGTGAATTAATATAACGAAGAAATATTTTAATTATAAATATTATAATTTAATTTGAAATTTTGCCAATTTCAGCTGATGGGCCTCGAAATCCCAACAGATTACGGCGGTGCAGGTTGCAATTTCATGAGTACGATTTTAACTGTGGAGGAGGTCGCAAAAGTCGACGGAGCCGTAGCCGCTCTCGTTGATATTCATAATACTTTGGTCAACTCGTTGATTATTAAAGTTGCATCTAAAGAACAGAAAGAGAAATATCTGCCTAAATTAGCACAAAATTATGTAAGTCATTACACGTTTTCGTTACGGAGAGATACTGATGCATGGATAGAGAAACAGAACAAAATGTATACAATGGCGGTATCCTTCTAGGCCGGTAGCTTTTGCTTGACGGAACCTGGTTCAGGATCAGATGCCTTCTCTCTTAAGACCGAAGCGAAAAAGGATGGCACTGATTATGTGATCAATGGGACCAAGATGTGGATTTCGAACTCTGATATCGCAGGGGTTTTCTTAGTTTTTGCCAACGCAAATCCTTCCACGGTGAGTAAATTCTTACATATTCAAAAGAATGTACGAAGTCAGTTAATATAATACTCTTAATTAAACAGGGGTACCGCGGCATCACGACTTTCTTCGTGGAACGCGAAACGCCCGGTTTGACAGTAGCTAAACCTGAAGATAAGCTAGGCATCAAGGCATCTGGAACTTGCATGATCCATTTTGACAACGTTCGAGTATGTATCAAAAATAAATAAAGAAATAAATCTTGCGCGCACGCAAATGTAAATGCATTTCTTATTACAACTATTGTCCTCTTTTTTTTAGGTGCCTGAAAGTAACATCTTGGGCGAGTTTGGGCATGGATATAAATATGCTGCTGGATTTTTGAACGAGGGTAGAGTTGGCATCGGAGCACAAATGATCGGAATCGCTCAGGGCTGTCTTGATGCGACTATACCGTATACATTGGAAAGGAAGCAATTTGGAAAGGACGTTTTTTCATTCCAGTCGATGCAACATCAAATAGCTCAAGCAGTAACCGATTTAGAATGTGCCAGATTGCTGGTTTACAACGCGGCTAGATTGGTAGACGCTAAAAAAGACGTTATGAAGGAAGCGGCTATGGCCAAATTAGTTGCATCCGGTATGTAATTTACTAATCTGAATTTTTTGTAAACTCAAGGCTATATATAATAAAATGATAATATACATTATATTACATTTATAGAAACTGCAGTACGTGTTACCGCCAAGTGCATAGACTTTATGGGCGGCGTCGGATTTACGACGGACTTTCCGCAAGAAAAATATTTTCGGGACTCAAAAATCGGGACCATTTACGAAGGTACAAGCAATATGCAGTTGTCAACGATCGCAAAATGTATACGCAAGGAATACTCCTAAATTAGTAATCCTTAAAATTGTAATATACGTTTAGCTTATAAATGGTATCATAAATAAGATCATTTTTAAGATAAAGCACATGTATTATATATAGTTACTCCATTTTGAAAATATATTTTTGTACTTTTATATTATAATTCGCTTACCATCAAATACATAAATATATAAGAGATACCCAATTCTCTGATATAAGCCCTATGATTCGATAACAAGTACCAAAATTCAACAAAATAAATTTACTGTAGTAATATGTATATATACATATATATAAGAGAGATGTACAAAGATGTGCTTACATAAAATAAAGTTAAACTGTTTGATAATCTTTAATAAAAATCACCATTTAGATTATCTTTGTAGAAATACAATAAATACAGATAGATATAGTACAGAGTACAAATACTCGTATCACTAATAACAATTTAAAAATTTCTATTTCGCTCCATTTTACTTTGGATCATGAGGCAGTTTAAAACCCACGAGGTCCGCAGTTTCTTTTATACTACGTTCACCTTTACCAGCGTACTGTTTATGAATCTCTTTACATGCCTGTTGAGACTTCAAATAACAAAGATACATCTCTGCTAAATTCTTCAATTCTTCTCGTGCTTTACACAAAACTTGGGACGTTTCTTTATGAGCATTCGCTTGTTCCATAATATACTGTAACATTGCGTTCTCTTTCGTATTCTTATTCTGCGAGACTCGGCGCAGCTCTTGCACGAGAGAACGAACAACTTTAATATTACTATTCATTGTCGTATTCTAAAAGCAAATTGGAATCATTAGTCGCGCGACTGTCGGAGAGAAAAGAATTGTGTTCTATGTCCACAAATAGTTCTGTAAGAACCAAAGAAGATAATTACAGTGCATCGAATGTTATTTGTCACTGTGTGGCTGTAATAAACTCGACGTCCTTTGTTAAATACCGTGGTTCCTCTTTGGAGCTCCAGAAATCTGCCGGGACCTTAAGCAGATCTTGTCTGGTAAAGATATGAATGTTAAGGTCGTTGAAAACTTCCTCGTACACAAAGGAATTTTCCAATCGAATCTCTGTAACATAAGGTCGAATGCGTAGTATGTAGCCCGCCGTATTCAATACATCCCTATGCAAGCAATCGTCGACGGTCCCCGAGAGACTATTGGCAAGCAGGATGCAATCGCTCAGTCCATCACCCCAGTTCGCGAAGAGAAAATTATTGGTCAGCTGCCGCGAGCAGTGCGGCATGTACACGAGGGTCGTCCTATCCCGATGGACGACGCGCTTGCCCTCTTCGTTCGTCTCTATGACCTCGAGGCCCAGAGTACGCAGAGCTTGTATCTCCTCGGAGCGAAACGTCGGATCGTACACGTGTACGCAAGCCGACTCGTATCGCGCCTTCAGGCACAGCAGGAGCGCCAATTGACATCTCGACGACCTATACTGCGAGAACTGTCCTAACCCGTAGCAGATTATCTCGGAAATACCGCTGGAGTCTAGAACGGCTAGCGACTCTGTCAGCCGGTTAAAAACAAACCTGGTAAACGACGTGTCCCTGATTTCGACTACCGCCTTGTCTAACGTGCTGAAAATCGCCGTAAAAGAAACGTGATTGCGATTAGGCTCAACGTGGGTCGCGGCGCGCGTCAGGTTAGGTTAGGTTAGGTTAAGTTTGATTAGAATGGCGAATCGCGACCGCGGCATAGCTTACCGAAGAAGAAGCTCGAGATCGACCTGGCAGTCCTGCTCTACGGTCACACTCGGCGTAGCCGCGTTTCCGCTCAAATTCCTCCTCCCGTTACGTCTTCCACGGCGAGTTACCAGCACGAAGTTGTCCGCCTCTGACATGACTGAACGTAGCGCTGCTCGCCGTTACTTGCCCCATTGTACGCTAGGTGACGTTACTGGCCACGTTCGCCTAAAATTCAATTTTCGCTTTAGTTCTTTTATTTTAAAAAAAAGATTATTTCTTGTTAAATTAGGCGTTCACAATAGTATCCAATTTAAATATAATGGGATCAGTTTTAATCTGTATATTTGACGATGGTTTCTGCGTGCATCGTCGGCACGAAGTCGTAATTGATCGTAATTGCGTTCGAATTTTTTCGAGAGTTTCGTGCTCCCTTACGCTCTCACAATGCTTCGATATTTTTTAAGGATTTAATGCTCTTAACTTGTAATATTTTACCGCATAAGATAAACCGATCAAAAATTTTTCATAGAAAAATATATAAATAAATATGATATATAAAAAATTATATTCATATATGTTTTTTCCTCTTGTACAATCTTTGTCTATATATATATATATATACATATATATATATAGGAAAAATAATAAATAGAATAATTTAAAAATAATTAAAAAACTAACTTTTGCATTGTTTTTTGTTACAAAAAGTAAAATTGCAGTTAGATTAAGCAATATTTTATATGTAATCATATATATGCCTTTTCTACACAATTGTTATATTTATATATGATTATATATGGGCAATTTCTTCTTAAACTTTATTTTTTTTATAAGAAAAACAATGCGAAAATTATCCTTTTCGTTATTTTTTAAAAATTCTTTTCATTATTTTTCCTATATATATTACAAACAAAGACTATACAAAACATATATAAACATATCTTATACATATATGTTCTTGAAATATTTTTATAAATGTTTTTATATAAAAAATTTTTTACCGAGGACGTAATTACGTAGGACATTGATGCCTGCTACTCCACAGGCATCAATGTCGTGCCGTCCGTTCTGAATGCAAAGATTTAAACAGCGAGTCTCATTACGATTTAACGTGACGTAAAAAACGTCCTCCCAACTTTTACACAAGCGAATACGTTTCGGCAATCTTCTCGGTGCGAAAAGTGTGCCGAATAACACTATAATGGTTATCGCGCTACTTAACGACGCTTATTAAGTGCGAAGACTTCGGTTTTTTTTTTCGCTCAGGGTCGCTGGGCCTGGCCGTGTCTCGTATGAAAACGTACGGACTAACGGGACGGTGCGAGGTAGTGGAAATGAGTCATTCGTTACTGCCCGCCACGACCCGTCGCGTATAACTGAGCAAATAAGTCGCAATCGTGCCGCGCCGAGGACGACGACTGCTTCGCAACCGTGAATCGATTCAGTAACGTTATACAGAAATCTCCGTACTTCTTTCTGTCTTTCTCTCAGAAGCGGTACTTCCATCGAGCTCGTTCCATCGCGATGTGGACTCGGACGTTTCCTCGACGCGCTTTAACATATTTGAATTGAAGTGTCCTGAACGGCGATCCTCCGCGCGTGCAATGCCTGTATAATTTTTAAAATTTTGCCTCCATAATAGATTGGCGACCGACAAACGTCCAGCTGAATGAAGCGTCGTCCAAGAATGAAGTGACCGAGTATAATTACGATATTTTCCAAGCGCCAAGCGGCTCGTGCTTCACGGATTCATGTTTCACGGAGAGGTCTCGCATTAACCGTTGCACCTGCAACAGAGAGTTGTTTATGAAACGGCAGACAAAAGTTCGACGGATACTTTCGTGCTGCGGGAACGGCGAATCGTGCCACGAGGCGATATAACAGACTGACGTGTTTAATCTTTACACGAATAAATGACGAAATTGTTAAATTCCGCCGGTATCCCGCAGATATCCCGTATACGTCGTGTACTCTCCGAACCACCGTACGCGAATATTTAACGATGAAAATGTCGTTTACAATTAGCTAACCGCGGGGCGAGGCGCAGCAGGTGTGCGAAAGGTGTGTCGCGCCTTTTGTCGTCCGACTAATCGCCGATGTGATGTTGCCGCAATGTCCCTCACCTCGAGAACAAACAGATGGGCCTCGAGAGTAATCATTATATTACAGTTGGCCACCTGGAATGCCGTCGGCATCGTTCTTCTTCACAGAGGCGTCAGCACTTTGCGTAGGAGAATCCTAGAAACCAACTATGTTGTTGAGGTAATCAAGAGTGGAGACACTAATCTTCAGTATATAAATAATTATTATACGTATAAGAATATTTATATTTATAATAATTATTTAGAATTATTATAATGGAGATTAATAATATTATATTTATAATTATTAATTTATTATTAATAAATAAAAAACGAAAAAGTATAATATATGTATATGTATGTAATCTTTATCGTCATATAAATAATTATTATGCATATAAAAATATTTATATTTATAATAATTATTAATCTCCATTATTAATCTATTATTAATAAATAAAAATGAAAAAAATATAAAACAAATATATGTATGTATGTAATCTTCATCATCATATGAATAACCATTACAGTATAAGAATATTTATATTTATAATCATTACTAATCTCTATTATTAATCTATTATTAATTATTATTATATAATAATTATTATTTATATTATAATAATAATTATTTAATAATAATAAATAATTATTTATATAATAATAATTATATACGTCAACCATGTTACGTGTGCGTGCATAGAGTCTATATATAGGTATATATATATATATATATATATATATATAGTGCGTTGTGTAATCACAATTATCTCTACTTATATAAAATTGCTCACACGCATGTACATACAACGTGCTGTTTACTTTCCCACAGGCAGATTCGCCGACCGGTTTGGAATCCGTTGTGTCATCTGAGGGACCTGAATATGATCTATCCACCCAACGACAATCGATCGACAAGAACGTGGAGATAATAATTCAGGTAGATCCGGAATCGTCTTCGCATGATGACAGGAATCTCCCTGGATTAAATGCGATCAGGAGCGAGCGATTGAGAGACGCGTTCGAGATCGTTTCGGAGGAGCAACGATCCACACTCTTCCTCGCGGATCCTCTCGGAATCTCGACGACAGTTCGAGGAACATCAAACTCGCAGTTGGAGAACCGTGTAACGGAAGTAGGTCGGCGTATCGGCGATCGTCCCGAGGATAAAGGCGCAACGAGCAGGATCGCGAGGATAGCTCGGGACAGGGAGCATATCCTCGATAACGGAATCTCAAGAAGCGTCCACGCTGAAGAGGACGTCGCTTCCATCCCGGATCGTTCGGGATCCGAGATCGCAGGATCGGTTGCCTCGACCAGGGAGGAGGAGGAGGAAGAAGATGATTTGGACCTCGCGGGAAACGCAACGCGAGCCACGGTACGCGAGACGTCGTCCACGGGAAGCCGGGACGAGAAGGCCGATGACGATCAATTCACTTTCTGGACAGGCAAGAGTAACGTGAGATTCTCCCGCGTGAACGAGGACGGCGCGAAGACGGCCGTCGCTCTGGTGGCGGTCGGTGCGATCATGCTGCTGGTGGGGCCGATTGTAATCGTACTGCGGATTTTGGACGAGAGGAGGCAAGCGAGGAAGTTGGTCGCGTTGCCGGCGAACGCGCGGGAGGATCTACCGCCGACGTACGAGCAGGCCGTTCTCATGGATGAGGCGCCGAGGTATTCGACGCTCGCCTTGAACTACGATCACACGCCGCCGCCCTCGCCGACCCTCTCGTCGTACACCTTCTCGAACGTCGCAACCTAGGTAAAACCACGGTCCTAGGTAAAACCACGTTTCTTTGTTGCTTTTTTACATAATAAAAATCGATTTATATTATGAAACTGTTCTTTAAATTAATAACCTTGGTCAAAGGAAGAGAGGGGTGAGAGAAAGAAAGAGAGAAGAGGGATAGTGCAATAGCAAGCGTCGTCTACAATACGTGGAGTAAGCGTGGAGTAAGAAGTAAGAGTAAGAGGGAGCCAATCATAGGCGCTGGAGTAAGGGCATGAGCGAATTAAATTTATTTTATTTCTTAATTCTACTCTTACTCTTACGCTTACTTCTATTGTAGACCACGCATGAAAGTCTTATGTCTATTTCTATCAACGTAGATTAACTTTGATCTCGGTTTGACTTACTCTTTATTTTTTTTTAAATCAGATACATATATATTCTCAATAGCTAAACCTGCAGAAACAGATTTTAAGCAGAGGATGGCAGAAAGACAGCAAATTTCAAACAGAATCTGAAATATCTGACGATGTCAGCAAACTACCACCAGAAATATGACCAGAGACGTATCTAGGGTATGGCAAGTATGGTACATGCCCTGGGCGCCACTTGAAGGAGGACGCAATTTTTATTAATCTGGTACGACCCAACGTCCTTGACAGCAGTCTAACAAATTGCTACCTAAATTTAAAAAGATTAAAAAGCTTGACTTGTATTTTTGAGCTGATATTATGGTAAGTTAAAAGTGTGTCATATGTTTGGACATGAGCGCAATTTCAGTGCTTTCCATAGGAGTCATTTTCCGTAGATACGCCCTTGAATATGACAAAGCCTGCTGACATGCTATGCCAGCAGATTGGCGGTAGAAATCGAGCAGAGTCTGCTGACATAATCTGACGGCAGATTGGCAGCAGAAACCAAGCAGGATCTGCGCAATGTAGTGTCCGTTTCTCGCACGTAAAATTTGTCGAGCTCTCTATATAACCAAAGTCATAACCAAAATTTAATGGGTCTATTGGTTGCTTTCCATTTACACTTAAGTGATCTGAGTCACTCAGTATGTGAGTATTTTATCTCGGATAAAGACGTCATTGCTCAGTGAATAAAAGGAACGCGCAAGTGAGAAAATATTAAAAAATGAGAAAATTATTTACAATATTTATCAATTTATTTATGATTATTTTTTGTCATTTTGTATTTACCTGTTTATTTTATTGACACATTTAAAACGTTACTTTTAATGTGAGTTTTACTCACTCACTAAAGTACAAGGTCTCCAACTTGTGCAGATTGCTGTTAAAAACTCAGTTAAATTTCAGTTGCCGGTGTCAAAAGGAACGTGCATTTAATTGAGTGATTACGTCACAAGTGAGATTTATCTGAGTTTTCGTGTAAAAGGAAAGCAGCTATTTTGTAAGCTTAAAGCTATATGTAGCTTAAGGCCGATTCTACAATAGGGTGTAGTAAGCTTTAAGCTCTAAGAAATTGACCAATCACAGTAGAATTTGAGGAGAATAATCGACTGTGATTGGTCAATTTCTTAAGGCTATATGTAGCTTAAATATAAGAACCGACTATGGCCGGTATTCATAGTCCGTTCTTATTTCAAGACCGTCTTAAGTAACGTCTTAAGACGCTAATACGGCTCTGTG